>NQII01005316.1:0-56118 GCA_002778355.1 Clitarchus hookeri
GCCGCCGCCTGCTAGATGGCTACCTGCAGCACAGCGCTCTGCCATGCTGAGCCGCATCGTGATTTTTGCTTCTCTCTCTCTCTCTGCACCTACCCTGCGCCGACCCAAAGCTCACATTAGAAACCGGGCAAGATGTCCTTAGTTTGAGACTGTCGTGTCCAGCACCAGTTGCAGAATGTCACTATGCCGACTGCACCGCGATGCCAGGCATCTTCAAGACTTTACAGTCTTTCTCCATTAGCTTTACAGTTACGCCCTTTGTTGCTCGAGTACGAGTCCACTAGTCTCTGGGGGTCGCCCCCCCCCCATCCAGCAGCTGCATCCACAGAGACTTCCACCTGTTATGGTTGGCAACCTAGGCAATGCCCTTCAGACAACAAGAAGTCTACAAGCTGGCTATGTGTGCGATATTGGCTTGCCAATAAACATACATATTTCGTTTTGATCTGTATTTCTCTGCCAGCTCTCTTTGCTTATAACACACTTCTTCCCCTTTCACTCCGTTGTCAGCCAGTAACCTAAACACTAATTCCAAGAGTTGGCATATGCCACCCGCTCCCCCTTCCCTCTTCAGGCATCCTGCAGAACCTGCATTTCTCTTCCATGCTGTTGGTTGAGGTATGACAATGACCTGCCTTGTCATCTTGCACCGGAGAGGGTTGTGTGGCTGCTATTGAACCTTTTCCGCTGAGTGCCTGCAATTTCCCACCCTGCTTCGGTACTCAGGGGGGAACCGATATACAGTATTTCCAAGGGACATGGTACGCAAACTGTTCCACTGGGACTCTTGAGTTGCCAGCAATTTCCAGCTCACTCTGATAGCTGAGCAACAAGGTCCCAAATGACGCAGGAAATGGCACGATGGTGGAGGTCACTGCCCTCCGGGAGGCCGCCCAGATTCTCCTCACGATTAGGAAACCTCTAGATTGTATTCTGGGGACGCCCACTGGATTAAACTATCTTTCTGTCGCCCTTGACCCCCACACATACCGTGCCATCGGGCTGGGTGGGCGAACTGAACCAGGCAGACTTGGCTCTTGTAGGGGAGATTGTGGGAACTGTGCAGGGGGCCAACAGAGTATATTCCTGGTTAGGAGAAGGGGCTGCAAGACAGAGGGGCTCCGCATGCACTGCTACATCTCACCCAGCGGAACCAGCTCTCAGAGAAGACTCGGTCGACTTTTACCAGCTGGTCTATATGTGCCAAGGGCTCTCTCCCCCCTTCCTGCAACATCACGAAAGATCAGGGTGAGAAAACCTCAGGGCCAAGGCCAAGCCCAAGGGGAAAGTAATCTGTCAACTGTTTCCCGTCATCAGGAAATTTGCAGCAAACACGTTCGTTCTGACCAGGACTCACACCTGCGCCTCAATCAAACTGGCCCCTCCACGAGCCAAGGGCCATAATCTCAGTAACTAACATATCATACTCCCTGACACCAAAATTCCCCATTAAGATTGTGCTTACTTCTCAGCTCTCAAGGGGAAAAGCCTCCGACACCAGCCAGTAAAAGCAACCCTTAAACAGTTGAGGCATAAATAGTCCCCATCCCACTTGTTTCCTTACAAGCTGGGGATGCACAGATATTAGCGAGGGGTCGTAGGCGGCACACGGGCCAAGAGTTTGACATGCCTGCTTTGGACTGTCGCATGCCGAAATGTTTCCGTGGACATGGGTGATCAGAGAGTAAAGAGTCGTGCATCATGGGTACTCAAAAGAGTCGTACAGACCATGACCTACAGCAGTTCAAGATGCTGCAGATATGTCTGAAAATCACCAGTCAAGCAACTCACCCCAATTATGTCGCCAAAGAGGACGGCATACACCGGGAAGGCGCATCCCACGACAACAGAGCACAAGCACGCGATGAAGATCCACTTCCACTCTGGCCTGTTGAGATGCAGCACTCGCATCATGGACGACGGCTCTTCGTATTCCTCCGTCACATTTAGTTCGTCCCTCTGGACCACAGCACTGCTCTCGGAATTGCGAGACACTGTACTTTTCACACTCAGCGAGCGATCCAGCTCATTTCTTCCCTCTGCACAATACACAAATACAAACAGTGCTTTTCCTGAACATACAGCGATCCAGCTCATTTCTTCCCTCTGCACAATACACAAATACAAACAGTGCTTTTCCTGAACATACAGCGATCCAGCTCATTTCTTCCCTCTGCACAATACACAAATACAAACAGTGCTTTTCCTGAACATACAGCGATCCAGCTCATTTCTTCCCTCTGCACAATACACAAATACAAACAGTGCTTTTCCTGAACATACAGCGATTCCTTGAAAATTTATTTCATTAGCAGGAAACCCTTCTTATATCAGTCTGTCATCCTTTATACGTATCAATTGCCATAATTTAAACGTACAATTATGACACCAATATCATATTACCAAAATACATATTATTATAAATAATATCCACCTCTTAGCAAACACTTGTTCTGGTTATTGTTAAGTTTTTTAATATATAAATTTGATGAATATTTTAAGAACTTGCAAGTAAGACCACCCATTTACTGGAATTTGAAGCCCATCTCAGTTGCAGATAGGTGTTTGTGTGCTGGAATGAGATTGTCCAACATCCAATAGTGTAATTTATTCACGATTTTATATGCTATAAATTTTTTCAAGTTAATGATGTGGCATCAGACTACTAAAGTTTCTATCTACTTTTGAAATGTGAGCCAAAACTAAAGTAAATCCCTGATTTTAAGACAGCGACTTTATGAAAAATTCTTTGAAAAGAAAAACCAAGAATCAGGAAATAAAAAAAATTGTAATAAAAATGCAACAAGTTGCAATCAAAGTTCATTACAAATAAGTTTGTTAGGATTGCAGCAATAATATATATGGGTTGTGTTGCTACCATTATCTGATAGGGCACAATATTTAAAACAAAACTTAATTTTATGAAAATTCATAAAAAGCTTTGACTAGGCTGCACCTGCTGCACGTGCCTGGTAAGTTAGGCTGCATGCACCTGGTAAGTTAGGCTGCATGCACCTGGTAAGTTAGGCTGCATGCACCTGGTAAGTTAGGCTGCATGCACTGGTAAGTTAGGCTGCATGCGCCTGGTAAGTTAGGCTGCATGCACCTGGTAAGTTAGGCTGCATGCGCCTGGTAAGTTAGGCTGCATGCGCCTAGTAAGTTAGGCTGGTTGCGCCTGATACGTCAGGCCACGCACATGACTCGTTTTGTCTTGAAGAAAAGCTTTGTCTTGAGCATGCCGTCCTTCCCTGCTATGCACTGTTATTAGAGCCTATACAAGGTCATTCTTGGGAACTGATGTCAAAAAAAAAACTACAAGTAATTGAAATTTATTAAAAGATATGTTAACTGGCAATAAAATATAGGTGTTGTAATGTCGTTGCCCCATTCAGTATGCCACAGTACAAAATATCGATGAAAACAGGTCAAATTCTGCAACAGGCTCTCCTTTATCCCCACCCAGTTGGTCATGAGAGGGAAGGCACAAGGATGTCATGCTGTTTGCTAGGCAATCATTTCCGGCTTGCCAACCATATACGGGAAGAAACAAGGTCGCGTTTGGCCATTTTCCCCTTTCCACGTAAGTAATAAATGCAGTGTGCATATTTAACCCACTCTGAAGTTTATATCCAAGGCTAAAATAAAATATATTTATTGACTATTATTCCAAATGAGAGGGCTTTCAAAAGTACTCACTTTACCAAGAATTATCTTTAACTTCACTTTGCACTTTATAAATGCATGCCATAGATCATGCACAGAAGACTTTCATTTTATTTAGCAGACATATACCTTTTAAAGTGATTTAAAAACTTTAATAGGTACCGCATGATATTTAAACATTTTCGACAACCAGGTAGTGGCCAAGTAGACACCAGAGATATCAGATTCTTTGGAAGATGTCTGGCTATTGAATTTAATTAAATTAACATTTCATTTAAAAAATCCTGTTGGTTTTATGCCATAGACAATGAAACATGGACTTATGATACTTGACAAAATTTTGTGTCACCTAATGTTTTTAACATTTTTCGCGACAAGGGGAGGTTATGTATACACTTCTCGAGTATAATTTTATTTTGACGATGTCTGCGTATTAAATGAAACCAATATTTTTTTTTTTTTTTAAGTGTTAGTTTTATGTCAGATATAATTTTTTAATTTTTAGGTGTCAAAATTGGTTAGTTTTGTACAAGCTGAGGCAGAAGGAAGCTATATTTCAGAAGCTGGACTACCGGTGTGGGGTGTACCTTTGTCGAGAGCGGCAGTCTCGTCAACGGTGCCGACCTGGGCGGTGACGAGGGCGTGGTAGTGGCCGCCCCGTCGCATGAGCTCCTCGTGAGTGCCCTGCTCCACCACACGTCCGTCCGCCACGGCCACTATCTTGTTAGCCTGCCGTATGGTGGACAGGCGGTGGGCCACGATGATGGTGGTGCGCCCCAAGCTCGCCTGCCAACACAGCACCAACCCTGCTGCATTCGAGGCACAGCGCCCATTTGGCAAGGAGCGCTCACTGGTACAACCGCAACATATTTCAGGGAGACGATTCTTGAGTTGTTACGAGATTATTTCAAACCGTTGAAACTTAAATTTAAAAACCATAATCTCACTTCGGAAGGTGACTATTCTTGAGTACAAATTTTGAGATGCACAATTTTTTTTGCAAGATTTTTTTGCAATCTCCATAGAAGATCCGAAACAAAAGAAGTGACCAATCACAGACAACGAATAAAAGTTATTGACAACCAGCCAATGAGGTAATGACAGTGGTTTGAAAAAAAACGTACATTCCACTATGAAGTCTAGCCCAGAAGTCTTTGAACCAGGGAGTTATTGAGGTTTGTAATAATTTTATTTCCTTCTAAAAAAAACCCACTTGCTACAAAACTATGTGTAATCCTTCTGCTTTAAAATGGAAGTTCCCTTGATGGGCAAACCATGAACTAGGCCCTATACACACAAATTAAAATATGATAACGACGTTGCAGTTACTTGTCCTGATTTTCTCAAAGTAACGGTATGTTCATGGTAAGCACAACTGCATTAAAATATACACAGAGTTTTAAGACAGTTTTTCCTTCACCGCTTTCGGTTTTAATATAGTAACAAAACATACTTTGTCAAAACCATATTAATATACAACCGTGTGCAATTGACTGGATGCAAGACGAGCTAATTCATTTGAACAACCACTATTAATGTCGTTCACGCTCTCATGCACTCGTTTTTCGATAACGAAATATAGTCCATTCACAGTTACTTCAAACTTTCCTGAAGTCTTGCTAAAGTTCTACTTCCAGGATATTCCTCCGCCTCATGGGAACACAGCTTAACCCAGCCTAGAAAATGTCACCAAAGGGACAGTGCACTGCGTTTGTGTGCACTCAGTTTAATATAATAATTTGTATAAGAACGACTTCTTACTAGGCATTACCAACGCACATTCTCCCTGTATTTATGCACATTTATTATAAACGAAATAATATAGTTAATAGATAAAATATAATTAAAAGTTCGATTGAACAAAAAATAAGGTATTTTTATGTTAAAATTAATAATAATAAAAAAAAATGTTTGTGATGCATAGTATTATTTAGGAAACAACAAATCACGTTATACATGGGGTGATTTTTCAAAGGTTTAATTCCAAAAGTGTGAAGAAACCGCGAACAGACTATAATCATAAACCTATTATTACATTGAACGGTCGGACCGCAAACGTAGGGAACTTAAACAGGTCGCTATGTTATCTTGGCCCATCGCTGAGAGCGAATGAAGCACTGCTTGAGGGAGGGTAGGGCGAGTCTGTCCCCTCCATGTGCCGAACTCTGGCATCACGTGCCCTGAGTTGACCACGCCCCGGCCCCGAAACTCTGCCCGGCCGCGCCGTATTTCCAGCCCTGCGAGCTCAACGATGAGCTTGGGCGGTCTCTACATACCACTCTTAACACTTGTGGGAGCTTAAGAACAAGTTCTCGAGAAACTTTCAGCTGAACCTCTGCACACCAACACCAATAACAGGCAGTGAATGGGGAGGTACCTTGTCGAGGGCAGCCTGCACCTTGGCCTCGCTGCCTGTGTCGAGTGCGGAGGTGGCCTCGTCCAGCAGCAAGATGCGAGGCTTGCGCACCAGCGCCCGTGCTATGGCGATCCTCTGCTTTTGACCCCCAGACAGCTGGGCACCTCTTTCCCCCACCAGCGTGTCATAGCCCTAGCAAATACAACAAGACATATTTGTACAGACAATGAACACTCGGCCCCTTCAGCTTGTATGTGAGCCACTCACAGTCATAACTATCTATAGGCTATTCATGGTAAAGTGAGCACCTTTGAAAGTCTTCTCATTTGGAATAATAGTCAATAAATATATTTTATTTTAGCATTATACATTAACTTCTGAGTGTGTTGAAATATATACACTGTGTTTATTACTTGATGGCAATATTTATTTAAAAAGGTGGTTAAAGGATAAAAAAAATAGCTGAAAAGAAAAAGTAACTAGGGCCTCAAAAGTGCTCACTTTACCGTGAACAACCTATAGGAATATTAATAACATCCTTACAATTTATGATTTCAGAGATTACGGCATCTTTGAGTTTTTTTTCCCATAATATGGGAAAACAATTTAAATGCACTTTTCTGATTTATGTGTAAAGCAAAATAGGAACGTTAAGTGCCATGCCAGTAAAAATATCTTGTACTTTTCAAATGAGGGAAAGGGAATTTAGAATACATTTCAATTAAATATTTCTGAAAATTTTGTTTTTTACATTATTTCACAAGGATGTCTTATTTTCTAGCAAACTGTAAACAAAATGTCTCATTGGGATCAATTTCTTAGGCAGATTCGCAGTCCTACTTTTATGCCAATTTTGACAGTAACGTGTGCTCACATCTGCCATTTTGAGGCTCTCCTGGAGTGTAAATGTAGATTTACTCTGCCCCTATCAGGTGCAGTAAAGTAGTCCTATTTTCCCTTCCTTCTCTAGCTGTATCGTACAAATTTTTTAAACTTCCGATTTTTTCTTATCTAGGGAAGACATTTAGCGGCGCCTTTGTGTTTACTCAAGCTACGAACATTGATTTCCTAATATCAAATTGTAGGAAAATAGCTTTAAAAAACACATATTAGTGTACTGTATATTGTTTTATTTGTAACACAGTACAAAGTTTTTGCCTCGCTCGCTGCACTAATAACTTTCACATACAGTAGGCTCTTGTACCGAAAACGCATGTACCGGTAAACCATATCCACAGTTAATTTTCAGTGGTCCCGGCAAAACTTCTATATAAATAATATTGCAGCTTATCGCTTGTATCGTTTATCGGATGTTGCGTCAATTGAAGTACATTTCAATCCCGTCACCTAAGATTTCCCGCAGTGATCGTTTTTAAGCTGGCTGTTTATACAAACGTCTCGTAACTGGGTGTGGAATACGTCATGCTTGCCGCCGTTCTATCACTACTCTGCGGCGCGTGTTTTTTTCCTCACGATGTATGTGGCACAGTGCGAGTCAGGCTTGCTACCTCCCCTTACGCCTGACAAGAGGAGAAGCGGGTTACCTAGCAACCAGAGTGGCGACCTAGCGTCCTCTCTCTCCCCCCCTCTTACTGTTCTGTCTCTCTCAGCCGTGCACCTTTCTTCCTCCCCTTATATGTGTTCAAGGGGGAAACTGTTGTGTAGCAAAAAAAAAAAAAGTGCATTCCCTCCCTCTGCCGACGGCGCGCTTGCCTTGCCTTCAATAGCCATGCCTGGCTACATAGAAAATAAAGTGTGTCTGGCGATTGTACAAATTTTAAGATTATCCGTTGCTCAAAATAGTTGCACCTATCATCACTAGTATTTCAAAGCAAATTGTTTCACCTGAAAACGTTACGCAATACATATTAACAAGGCACAATTATTTGCGAAGACATTTTATTTTGTGACTAAAAGTAGTTTTTCCCAGTAAAGTTTGGTGTTTAATTGTATCTGGCATAAAATCAACGTGATTTTGAAACAAAATATTAATTTAACTCAATGGACAGCATATTTTTGAATAAAATGACATGACTAGAAGAACATATTTGACCTCCCATTGTCCCCAAAAATTGTTTGAACATCAAGCGACTTGTATTACCAAGCGTAAAGTTCATTTTCAGTAACTTCCTGGGGGGGTAATCGGAGGATTTATATTAATTTATTTCAATAGACACACATCTTTTGAATAAACTGATATCCTGTATGGGCCTATTTGACACCTTTAGTTGTCAATAATGGGCAAGCACCGAACCAGAGTGCAGCATAACTTGCGACAAGTGTGCGTACGGGAAAATCAGAGGACATGGTTTTGAATGATTAATTACCATGAAGAAATAAATTTTAATTGCCCTATTTATTCATTTCTGTCTCAAAATTACAAGTTTTTTTTGGCAGTGAAATATAATTAATTATTTTATAAGACAGACATTTTCCATGCACGCAAAGTGTCACCAACATGAAACGGAGGGGAGGGGTCCTGAAAAATGGTAGATATGGAGTCGACTGTAAATATAAAAAATGTATCTGGATATGAACGTGTACCATAATCAATGTGTTCACAGTAGTGTCAAAGAAAGATAGTTTTTATTCCTCCTTTCAGCAGTTCAGTCCAGTATTTTAATTATTATGTGGTCTCGCAAAGAGCGGTCTCTGGGCTAGGCAACTATAGCGCGTGACTTCAGTAACAGTAGCCCGGCAAGCTCATGTTTTTAGATCTTTCCCTCTTCCGAGCCATATAGCAACAGCGCAGAGAATGACAATGGTTAGCAACCAACATGAATGCAACAAAATAATTTTTTGCCTATTTCCTTCAAAATGTTTGATTTTTTTTTATTCAACCTAAGTTTTTTTACTGGGGACCATTTTTCAGGAGTTGACTGTAAATTAATATTCCATGCAAAGATCATGTTAATTTTGTGGCAGAGATGATTGAACATAAGACTTACAGTGCTTGGCAAAACTCTGCACAGCTCAATATTGTTAAAAATTTGAGAGACAAGTGGAGGATACGTATTCATCTCTCAGGTATCATTTTTCTTCAGATGACATCTGCATATGAAAATAAATTTACATTTAATTTCAAAAAGTATCATTTGCACACTAGAGATGATTAAACACAGACATCAAGCAAAAAATTGCAAATTTTGATGGCAGGGTTGGATCAAAATCTGTCCAAAATTTTCCGAAATATATATTATGACCTCCTTTCTATAACACCTTATTTCTTGAAACTGCGAGGGGTAATTTTAGGAAGTTTCTACTGTATGTAACGTTGACTTCACAAATAAAAATGCACTTTAATGCCATTTTCTGAATTTTTAGGGGTTAAATGGGTTAGTTTTGATAACATTGGGATACTATATATGAACATACACGTTCCAACAACTGAGTACGATGCACTGCTACCAACACTTGACATAGTTACTGCAAGTGGCCGGTACCTGCGGCAGGTTCTTAATGAATTCGTGAGCGTTTGCTTCCTTGGCAGCGTCCACTATGTCCTCCATAGAGGCCATCTCATTGCCGTAGCGTATGTTCTCAGCGACAGTCGTCTGGAACAGCACGGGCTCCTGCCCCACTATTCCTATGTTACTTCTCAGCCACGCCACATTCAGGCTTCGAATGTCTGTCCCATCAAGCAGCACCTGTTGGGGAAAAACAAACCACCGACTGTTACTCACAATGTAAACAGAGTACGCAACTACGTCTGCCAGTACTAAAACTAATCCCAAAATCCATACACAAGAATATTTAGTACAAAATCCTGCTTTTATATTTGTGTGTGTGTCTGTATAGACACACTCATGCAGGTGCATATATGTGCACACACGCTAAGAAAGAGAGAAGATTGCAAAAAACAATTGTACACAACACAAGTATTTTGACATAATTTTTTTTACATTTCCCTGGAGACTCCCAAGAAACAAAGATTGTGACAGTGCTCGGGGAGCGTCAACGTACATCACATGTGCTCCATCCAACAAGCAGTTGATAGCCAAGATGTAAGCATAATATTCCCACATGAGGTTGTTAGGTCGTTAGGAGAAGCCTAGTTTGCAGTTGGGACATGTTAGGAAACCAGTTCCACTACACAAAAGTTATTTTTTTTAAAAGTAGCCTAACAATATTTTATTTTTGGCAATACCTATTTACTGCTCGATATAAATAATTGAGGTGTGAGTGTGAGGCACAGAAGTTTGACCTTATTATATCCTTGTAGTGTACGTATCTGTGCTTGTGATATTTATGACTTTGTACCCGCCGTGCAACAGTGTGTGTCTATAGAGGGTAGAGATGAGATGTTTATGTAAAGTAAAAGGAAGAGAACGTACAATGGTACAATATGTAATGGTGTTGGATTAAACGAAACATTGATTTTATACCAAGTCAAGTGTTAGTACGACCAGTCATTTCTCTAACCTAAATAACATTTTACACGTGAAAATTTTTAATTTTTACACACCAAGGATGTAACCTTGACTGGTACACTTACAATGAAGACAAGTACTTACGCTGCCCTGTGCTGGGTCGTACAGCCTCTGCATGAGCTGGACGCAGGTGGACTTCCCACAGCCGGAGTTCCCGACCAGAGCCACTGTCTCCCCGGCCAGGATGGTCAGGTCCAGGCCTTGGAGGATCTGCACTCATCACGCACTCAAGGTCAGAGGCAATCTCACTTAACCCATAAAACTTACCCCACCCCACTGCCAACTGATACTGTTTGAATGGCTGGTAAAAGCTAGGAAATTCATTTTAAAGCAAAGCAAATTAAACTGAAACCTCTTTAATACAAGCCTCAAGGAATCTGAACTTTTGCAGTTTGTAATAATGAGGTTCGTATTAACAGGTATTTGTGATGATTATAAAAAAATTACAAGCATGAACATGTAGACTCTGCGATAGAGCACATTGAAAAATACTATATTCTTATTACCAGATTGACTTAATTTTACCGGTGGACTTGACATTACATTTTAATACAAATGAAAAAATGTTTTTAATTACACATACAAATTAACATTAAATTCCCTATTTGACTCCAAGAGAAGGCAGACAACATTGTAATAATTAGAACTTTATATGTATTAAGGATGTTTTATTGAATTAAAAATAATATTTAGGAAGTCCAACAAAAATTTTTAATAAAAAGTTTGTTGACATCCTGAAAATTACTGTATTCTTTTGGAGATGAAATGAAATATACTTCTGAGTTTGACTTTTTAAGCTCCCTTAACTATATACACTTGAAACAGCAGCCTGAAAGATATTTTGGTGTTCACCAAAACCAAAAAGAGTTGTGAAACTTTAGGATCTATAATAGAACCTCACTATAGCAACACCATTTATTAAGACTATCTATCTCTCTTTAAAAACCCATTTTTAAGAACCGTAAAAAAATTCTGTATAAAAAAAGTTGTAAATTTGAAGATCAGCTGAAAAGTAAGTTGCAATGCATTGCGTTTAGCACAACTTCAATCAGTGCATATCTAAAAATGGATGCCACCTCCATTTTGATGCATATGGCTCAGGGTGGGTCAAAATATGTAACATTTTCCAAACCCTCTATTAAGACCATCCCTCAATAACAACTCTATTCCTGGAAACCGTAAGGGGTCTTAACAGTGGGATTCTAATGTACCACAATTATGGAATGTACTTATGTGGGTTCCATGTGGCAAAGAGAAGCCCATACCTTAGGCCCGTTATCACATACTTGGGTGACATACACAGGCAGTTTTGCGTTATACATTCTGTGGTAGTTTTCACGTCTACAGCTCTGAGGTTACCGTAGATATGATTCGTCTGCAGGCCAAGGTGTACGGCGAGCTGAAGATAGTGATTGCTTGCCTCCTTGAGAATGCAGCACTGCAGTACGTTGCGATCATACGTAATGCTTGGAGCCAAAGCAGTGGTTCTGTACATGAAGGCGACAGGTTGTGCAAGGGGTGGGTGGTGGTTACGCAAGGAAACCAAAACCAAGTCATCTCTCAAAATAATTATATTTGGATAGATAAAAAGTTTATTTGTAGTTGGCTGTCACTGGTCCAGAGCATTGTCAACCTGGTCAAGCTTACACCGGCTGTTCATGCAGAGTGATGGAGAGTTACCAACTGCCTAGAAATCTAACCCTCTCTTCATCACCTACTTAGCTACGGCCAGAGTGGAAGCCAAGTTAAGCTGTGACAACTGCATTTCTGTGTAGTCCATGGAGGCTGACTTTTTTCAGCTGGTCAGCAATTTTTTGAATGCTATTATATATATAATAATTTGTGAGGTTGAACCAGATAGCATGATAGTACACCCAGGTACAAGGTAGACATGCAGATTTTGCCCAATGTGGTACAGAACCGTGGCATTCAAATTGGGAGCAAGAAGCTTGTACACAGCATTCAGTTCTGATGGCACTACTCAACAGATTTAACTTTTAGAAGAAATACCTTGACGTCCGACCGTGACGGGTACTGGAAGTGGACGTTCTTGAACTGGATGTGGCCCCTTACGGATGACGGCCGCTTGCCCTCAGGGGACAAGCTGTTGATCTCGGACTTCCGGTCTATGACAGAGAACACCTTGGCTGCAGCGCCCTTCGCAATGCCAAACGTTTCCAGGTACGGAGATGCAATGCTGATGCTCATTGACCCCATCATCACACTGAAAAATACCTGGAAAAAATATTCATATTTTATAGAGTGGAGTACAAAGAAATGGATACCACCACCTCAAAATTATCACTATTATATATATCAAATGTTATGAAAATTACTATATTGACCACAGATCAGATCCAAACTTGATTCTGTGTACGTATTTGTCTATTCTTTATTCAACTGTCATTTATATTTTAAGTTCATTCCCAGCAACTGAATAGGTAACTGAAATAGGTAATGAAAAATATGTAAAAGGACAGAAAATCAAGTACTCACAGTCTAGTACTTGTCAACAGGCACACACACAAAGGACGACACATTTTTCACATGGTTGCGCACTAGACTGCGAGCACTTGAATCGCTGTCCTTTTCATATTTTTGGTATCCTAGCGGCTTACTTGCGACCTTACTCCAAATGTTCATGTTTTGATCTCCCGCCATCTTGTGTCCGTCCTTTGTGTACCTATCTAACTTTCCTGTGTATTGTACGCTCTCATTTCTTGTCTTCCTAACATATATCCCAAGGCAGTGACGTACAACTTGCCGCCCGATGAAGCTGGCCTAGGCCAACGAAACGTTGCGATTGCGCAACCGCGTGAAAAATGTGTCCTCCTTTGTGTGTGTGTCTGTCGACAAGTACTAGACTTTGAGTATTTGAATTTACTGCCTTTTACATATTTTTTGTGGCCTTGCAGCCTACTTGTAACTTTAAATAGAAAATGAATATTTTAATTATGAAGCACTAAAACACTTATTTTCACAAATTGCATAGAAATATATACACAATTACCATGGTTTAAAAATGCACCACAAAGCATACTAAATACTCTACTGTACACCTTAAATAATGTTGCAGAAACAAATTAATACACAGTAAACATTTCAGTCCAGCACTGATATGCAACTTTTTTACCATTTTTGCAGGGTAAAATCGAAAATAAGACAACCAACCCCCACACGTTCACTTTGGTCTAGAAGAAAAATTAATTTACAGACAAATTACACATGCATTTATTTTAGCAGATTATTTTTTTTGCATTTTATAAATGTTTAATAATTTCTGTCTGTTAATGTCAAAGATGAAAATTAAATGAAATACTTTTTAGAGACTAAAGTCAAAGTTAACTGCAATGTTAAGTGCTCAAAAACAAAAGCCAGAAATCTTCTAAAAATTACTAATCATGATTTACTGCTATTCAAGCCAAAATATTGACCTAAAAATTTTTATTTAGCAGAAATAAGATAGCCCTTTTTTTGGAAGTAAAAATATAAGTATCATACAGTCTTATATTTAACTATTCTTTAATTGTGTTTGTTACAGTTAGTCAAATTCTGGTGGAAGGGAGCTCCATTGCTGAGAGATGTCCATGAAGTGTAGACATGATACAAGACTCGGGATCAGGATGAATAAAAATCTACAATGAAGGAAAGAACTACAAAGGCAAGCATGACTGTGCAAACAGATAAGGAATAACTGGAGGAGATAAGTTTGCAGTTCACAAAGCGAAAGTGGAAGAAGTAAGCAGAACAAGAAATAACTAAACCAACAAGGATGAAAAGAGGAGTGTTTTACAATCCATAAAAGACTCTCTATCTTTATAAGGCTCCACGGAATGAAAATTAATAAATACAGTATATACAGATTGTTTGACTGCACACCTTCTGGGAATATACACATGGTTGCTTGTGTATTATTCCACAGTTTATTTTGGTTATTAAACTTAGCTTTCCAATACAAATTGTAACAAAACCAGTTTTTTTTTTTCAAAACCTCTCAATGTTTCAATATAATGTAAAAAGAAACTGAGTTTAAAATTTTTTCTGTTGGTGTGTAATGCTTGATGTTTACTCACTGTAACCATAGTCGATACATCATATTTTCCGTCCAGAATTAGTCCCACACCGTACCAGAATGAAATGGCATAACTGCCATATATACACAGCCAGAGAATGCCAAAACCCAAACCATTGATCAGACCTCGTTTCACGTTGTTGTCTCTGGCAGCTCCTAGGTTCGATTGGTACCTGCATATTAAACAAGCGCAATGAATTACACACTGCTAGTTCCATTACGGACACCACAAAGTGGTCACAGCACAATTTTCATGATTAGGCAGGAAAGACAGTGTTAATATTATTGTAAAATAATAAGTAGGCGTAAAAATAAAATTATCTATCGATCGGTGCCTCTCCGTACACTGTAAGGTACTGTCTAGGTGAAAGGTGATGGCATAGAACTACTATATCAGCTTTTGAATGAACCCCCTGTAATGAGAATGTGTGTCTTGTACTAGCTGTATCACCATGCATCACAGCGATATCATACAATGTGTTAAGTACTGTACCCAAAGATAGAGATAAGAGTAGTGTAGAGTTGAAAATACAGTAAAACAGTTAATAAGTTTCCTGTTAAAAAGTTTTTCTGCTTAGTAAACTTTAAAAAGTTTGCATTTGGTCTATTGCAAATACATCATTTTGCCCATGTAAGAAGTTTTCCTGTTTAATAAGTACACATTTTTTTTTAGTATTTTTCTGAAACGTCTTAACAGGGTTTCACTGTAGCATTTTGCTGACAAACGTAAGCTGAAGTAAGAGTGACATTGGCGTGTTAAAAAAAATGATATCTACTGTAATAGTGACAGAGCTTTGGTATGGTATTCTAAAAGTTCAAGCCTGCGGGACAAAAGCTACAATAACCGGGCCTACAAAATTTAAGTGAAACTGAAGGTGGTACTGTGAATCTGTATTAACAGAACAGGTGCTTTGGGATAGAGTGAACCAAAATATTCTCACAATTCATTCAAATAACAATTAATAACTTTGCACTCTTGCCCCTTACTTACCTCTCCACTTCCCTTGACTCCCCACCAAAGGACACAACTGTCCTGATGGAGCTCAACACCTCTTCAGCAATTGTACCCGCCCTCGCATACAACTGCAGTTCCTTCTTTGCCAGCTTCGAGGTCACCTGAAATTGTACCAGAGCATCATACTATAATTTATAGTCATACTTGTAAGAGATCCATGTCTTTCACAGAGAAATAATAATTTTATACAACTCAACATACGACATAGTAAAATGTAATTAATGGATATAATATTATGTGATCCACACGTTACGAAGCCTTTTCTTTGAACTGCGAGGTTCCAGGTTNTTCCAGGTTAAAAAGGGGCCGTGGTAGTGTAGTGGTCAGACTAATCAGTTCTATGCCTACCGCATAATGCAGAGACGCAGCTTTTCAATACTGCATAATTCTGAGGAATTGTTGAATGTTGTTGATGCCTGCTGCAAGGCAGAATCCTTGAGAATTGGGTTCATCCGGCAGAACCAAGACAACTAAGAGTGAAGGAGTACCAAGATCTTCACGAGCACATGCAGAGTACCGCTGATGCCGCTCAAGCCAGAGTTGGAAAGATAGTCATCCTACCTTCCTCTTTCTATGGGTCGGCGGAAAGGCACATGTATCAACGCTACCAAGATTCTGTAGCTACCATGCCCCAGTATGGCAGACCCGATCTGCTCATCACATTCACTTGCAATCCCAAGTGGCCAGAAATTGTTCCGTTGCTGGAAGGCCGCCAGCAGGCATGTCCTCGCCTTGATTTGGTGTGCAGGGTCTCCAAGGTGAAGCTTGACTCTCTGATAGATGACGTTTCCAAGAAAAAAATATTTGGTAAGGTGGATGCTTTCACGTATACCATTGAATTCCAGAAGCGGGGACTGCCCCACGCTCTCATTGACAAATGTGACAAGATCGCCATGCCTGAGACAGCTGATGCTACTGTCCGAGCTGACATACCTGACCGACAGGCAGAGCCTGAGGTTATGATTTGGTCGAGACCCATATGATACACACTAAGTGTGGACCATCAGCACCTTGCTACAGGGATGGTGCATGCAGGTTTCATTTTCTGAAGTCGTTTCGTGACGAAATACTTCTTCGTTATCGCGGCTTCGTTCAGTACAGAAGGGCAGACGATGCTGCTTCTGTTACAATCGGCACCAAGATGTATGACAACAGGCATGTTGCGCCTTACAATCCCTATTTACTTCTGAAATATTAATGCCACACTAAAGTGCAAGTCTGTTCGTCGCTTCAAGCGACACAATATCTGTACAAATATATCCACAATGGTCATGATTGCGCTGTTCTCCAGGTCGGGGAGATTGTGAGAGATGAAGTGACTTCGTACCTCGATTGCAGGTACATAAGCTCTCCAGAGGCATGTTGGCGGCTGCTGTCATTTAAAATGGCAGACAAAAATATCAGTGTCATCAGGCAGGCCTTGCACTTGGAAAACAGGCAATCCGTTTTCATTCAAAATAATGATGTGTCTGGCGACTTGGAGAGGGCACGTGACAAGCATACGCACCTCACAGCATTCTTCCATTACAACTCTCAGCACAAGTTTTGCTTCACCACTCTGGCAGTGGTGAGTGTGGGTCAAGGCCGTGTCCTCTTAAGCAGTGTATGTGGAAGGCAAGGGAGAAGGGTGGTTTCAATACCATCTCTTGCATTCATTAAGTAGGCCCTCAGGCCAATGAGGAGCTTCTTTGCCTTCATCTGCTTCTGCATAATGTAAGAGGTCCTATATCCTTCGAGGACCTGCATACTGTGCACCCAGAGACACTCTACGAATGTACAAGGCGGCAAGGTAGAGTGTCCCTGGGCACTTGAGGGTTCTTTCACCCATATACTCTTCCACTGTAACATTGCCGATCCACTGCAGATGTACAACTATCTGAAGCTGTATCTNGTTCTTTCACCCATATACTCTTCCACTGTAACATTGCCGATCCACTGCAGATGTACAACTATCTGAAGCTGTATCCCCTTGACGATACGTCAGATGATCGGGCTGCGTTCTCTTCTCAATGCAGACCAGGCAGTTGTATTCACTGAGGTAATGGCGGCTGTTGCTGCGGCAGACATCAATGCAGAGCCTCAGTGCAGAGTTTTCTTTGCCGATGGTCCTGGCAGATCGAGCAAAACATTCCTCTACAACTGTATATACACAGCATCCATCCTTTTGGCTGGAGGCAGCACCTCTCAACTCTCTCTTCAAACTGCCTGTTCCAGTGATGCAAGGGTCTGTGTGCGACATCTCCGCACAGTCAAAAGAGGCGGAGCTCCTATGTAACTGCAGCCTTATCATATGGGACGAAGCTCCGATGGCGCCAAAAGAAACCCTTCACTGTGTCGATAGGCTCCTACGAGATGTGACCAAGAATGACCGCATCAAGTTCAGCGGTAAAGTGCTACTTCTTGGCGGAGATTTCACAAGTTCTGGCTGTGGTGACCTATGAAGGCCAGACAAAGTTAATGCGTGCTTCAAGAATTCTCTGCTGTGGCCATCCTTCAAGCAGTTGTGCCTTAGGACCAACATGCATGTCAACCAAGGGCAAGATGAATCTCAGCAGTTCCTGTTGCGCATCGGCGAGAGGACAGGTCCGGCCATCTCTGGCCTACCCAAAGGCTACGTAGAGCTTCCAAACTTCCTGGTGCTTCCGGAGAATGCAGACATCTCCAGCCATGGTTACATTTCATATAAATCAGTAGAAATCTTCCCACATATGGGTTGCCAGTTGTTACATTAAAATTAAAATTATAAAATCAAAATTAAAATCTTTTCAAATCTTTTATTTACTGTTTCGTCTTCTTCGACAACATTTAACAAATTACATTTTCTTCTCACATACAATAAAATCCATATCATTTATGTTTCATTAATAATTATTCGCAGTTCAAAAACATCTTGAAGTAATTGTACTAAATATTAAACTCTATTTGGTTACTAATTATCTTATTAAAAATTCTTCATACCAGACACACATCCATCTTTGGAGGTGGTGAGAATTGTCATGTCAGAAAAAATTAGTTCTATTTTACTTTTGTCTTACTTGTGTTGTCTCCTGTCCTCCGATTGGCTGTCGTCTGACTATGACACATCTCTCGCCAATCAGCAATGGCGAGACGAGAGACAACCAGGATAATTTTGTTTAGTACTTTTGTTTAATAAATGTTTAATGCTGAACACCCTTTAGGAACAAAATGAAATATAACAAACTGACTACAGTCTATAAACAAATGAAATATACTTACACATGATCTCTAAGTCAAAATGTATCTGTTTTTTCATAAATTAATTTTACATTACCTTTTATATCTTCTGGTATACTTCATTTCATCCTTATTTCTATAAATAATTACATTTACATTCACATAATTTTAACACAACTGTTTTTCTCTGGTCTTCCTGCGAACTCCGGAAGTTGAGGCCCGTCTCTACCCCAGGTGATTGTTATGCTATGGCGTATGCCAGGATCTTCAGGTCGGTATTCCTCCACACGTCGGCAAACCTCACACCTATACACGAAGCCGGTCTCGTGATTAGCTCATCTGGCCAGCCTATGCATATGTGATACGTCTGCGCACAGAAAATGCATAGTACCGTATTAATTCCTTGCCCGGCGCAAGTAAGCCAGCTGCATATGCAACCTGGCGGTTTCGGTATTCATTACATCAGAACTCTAGCCTGTCTGTGTACCTGGGCTCGTCTGTCCATCCCAAGCAGAAGTACTGGAAGCTGCGTTGGCAGTGTGCTCATAGGATAATATTTACCCACGTGCCAGGGCAAGTGGCTATATGGCACCTTTCGGGTTGTTCGGTAGTGGTCTCAGCCATGGTGTTTGTTGCGGCTCCTTGGTCGGCTATGGTAACTTCCGTATCTAACATCTCAGTTAGTTACAATTGAGCGCCATGGAGTGTTTTCAGACTTCCCGAAGTNGTATCTAACATCTCAGTTAGTTACAATTGAGCGCCATGGAGTGTTTTCAGACTTCCCGAAGTCTGACTGGTTTTCGATTGGACGTCTGGCTAGTTTAAATGGATCTCGGGTTTGTGCTGGCCTAGTTCTGCTTGATTACACTAGTTAATTAAACGCTGTGGCACCATGAAAATTCGACGCGTGACGTCTATGATTGACGGGGACGTCACGGTAGGGCTAGTTTCAGGTGTAGTCAGAGACACGGCTGGCTGTCAAGATTGACATATTGTTTATTTACTGGCGCCCGGACGGTATACAATCTGGGGCACATGGTTTGGCAGCTTGGTACAAAGTCTGGAGTATGCCGAATGACATTACGTATTACCAGCCTGCACACAGCAACTAGTTTACCTTTGACAAGCGTCGCCCGGGGTGNCTGAGTCCTTGACGGAGGGCGACGACGATGGGACGTGGTTCTCCAACGGTCTTGAATAGGGGCTGAAATAAGGAGGGGGAGGGAGCTGGGAGGTGAGGCCTCTCCAACTGTCGAGCGGTTTGAGCTTGTTCCCGGGGGATTGTACTGCAAGTGCAGTTGGGGCTGGGTTACAGCCCAAGTTAAGCTTTGAGTTGGTAGCTGCCTTTCTAATACGCAACCTGGTACCACTCCCACAGGTTTAAGGCATGTAGGTAGGTTCTATGGTCGGCTACGCAAGAGGAGCAGGCGACGAAGTACCCTAATTAAGTGTTGAGCTAAGCAGAGGTCGAGCCAATCAGAGTCGTACTCGAGTACTCTAACCGGCAACATTTCAGCGCGGTAATTAAAGCGATGGGTTTACCCTGGGAGTCCGACAACGACGTGGGTGTGGACCAAAGAGGCCATACCTCCAGACCCAGTCTCTCACTCTTTCCAGCGACAGTTCAGCGCGGTGGATGAGTGAATGGACTAGACTGACTGACTAACCGCCTTGTGGTTGTGACCTAATGGTTGGGGCTCTACCGTACTGCACACCAGGTGCACAGTATGGGTGGCTGTCTAATGTGTATTGTTTTGACGTACGTGCACCTGGTTAAGGGAGCCCGCAGCACTAGGTTTAGATAATAGGTTGGGGAATGCTGCTGTCTCCTGCACTTCCCTGGTGGGCTGACGTCTACTGAAGTTGGAGTTACAGCCACCCTTAGCAATTAGTACTCTGAAGTTAATATAAGATGTGTTTACTACGAGAGGAATAACACGGTGGCCGGTACTAACTCCTAATTTACCAAGAACTGTAACGGAAATTAACCTACACAAACTAGGTGACGGGGAAGGGGTCTGAACTAACAAAGTAGATGTGTCTAGGTAACTATTATACTGGCTAACCCTAACTAACGCGATGCTTATTGTCCAGAAGAGACTTGGGGTAATACTATCAGAAGGGTAGTGGATTTTTAAAATGTTTGTTGACTTCTTCGGGGGCTTCTGGTGAAGGTCTTGAAGAGCGTCTGGTAAGTCTTGAAGAGCGTCTGGTATCTCGCAAAGACATCATTGTTAGCAGAGAGCTCCAGCAGTGTTGGAGAGAGCTGCTGAGAATGAACTGCCATTCTGCGNATCATTGTTAGCAGAGAGCTCCAGCAGTGTTGGAGAGAGCTGCTGAGAATGAACTGCCATTCTGCGGCTGTGCACAGACATATATTCCACCTGCCTGCGGGCTCTCTGAGGTGTGGGGGTGGCGGAGTGAGCTCCTCCTCCCATGGGCGGAGCTGCGCTCTATGGTGCCATCTCTCTGTCCGTGGCGAAAGCAGGAACTAACTTGGCTGCCTTTGTCTGCGAGTGGCCCTGCGTCTAGGGCCGTTCTGGTAGATTCTGGATGCAAGTTGTTTGAGGTTCACACCCCGTCTGGGTTATGTGCAGATGAGGCAAAGTCGTGTTTATATTTACTTATCAAAGAGTGTCATGCGTTAGAGTTTTGGGTCAGGGCATGCGAAATGGAACAGCCTAGCTAACCTGTTCCGACATGCTCATTCAGTTCAGACAGTCTCCGTAACAAAGTTTTTCCAGAACCATTTTTTTAATTTTCACCCCCTGCACAAACCCTATCACCTCCTCCCTGTGTCATGTNTCCCAGGGTGTTATGCTGCCAACTGCAGTTGGGGCTGGGTTACAGCCCAAGTTAAGCTTTGAGATGGTAGCTGCCTTTCTAATATGCAACGTGGTACCACTCCCACAGGTGTAAGGCATGTAGGTAGGTTCTATGGTCGGCTACGCAAGAGGAGCAGGCGATGAAGTACCCTAATTAAGTGTTGAGCTACGCAGAGGTTGAGCCAACCAGAGTCGTATTCGAGTACTCTAACCGGTGACAGTTCAGCGCGGTGGTTAAAGTGATGGGTTTACCTTGGGAGTCTGACAACGACATGGGTGTGGACCAAAGTGGCCAGACCTCCAGACCCAGTCTCTCACTCTTTCCGGCGACAGTTAAGCGCGGTGGATGAGTGAATGGACTGGACTGACTAACTGCCTTGTGGTTTTGACCTAATGGTTGGGGCTCTACCATGCTGCACACCAGGTGCACATTATGGGTGGTGTATTGTTTTGAGGTACGTGCACCTGGTTAAGGGAGCCCGCAGCACTAGGTTTAGATAATAGGTTGGGGAATGCTGCTGTCTCCTGCTCTTCCCTGGTGGGCTGACGTCTACTGAAGTTGGAGTTACAGCCACCCTTAGCAATTAGTATTCGGAAGTTAATAGAAGATGTGTTTACTACAAGAGGAATAACACAGTGGCCGGTACTAACTCCTAATTTACCAAGAACTGTAACGGAAATTAACATACACAAACCAGGTGAAGGGGAAGGGGTCTGAACTAACAAAGTAGATGCATCCAGGTAGCTATTATACTGGCTAACCCTAACTAACTTGATGCTTATTGTCCAGAAGGTACTTGGGGTGATACTACCAGAAGGGTAGTGGATGTCGAAAATGTTTCTTGACGTCTTTGGGGGCTTCTGGTGAAGGTCTTGAAGAGCGTCTGGTAAGTCTTGAAGAGCGTCTGGTATGTCTTGAAGAGCGTCTGGTATGTCTTGAAGAGCGTCTGGTAAGTCTTGAAGAGCGTCTGGTAAGTCTTGAAGAGCGTCTGGTAAGTCTTGAAGAGCGTCTGGTATGTCTTGAAGAGCGTCTGGTATGTCGCAAAGACATCATTGTTAGCAGAGAGCTCCAGCAGTGTTGGAGAGAGCTGCTGAGAATGAACTGCCATTCTGCGGCTGTGCACGGACATATATTCCACCTGCTTGCAGGCTCTCTGAGGTGTGGTGGTGGCGGAGTGAGCTCCTCCTCCCATGGGCGGAGCTGCGCTCTATGGTGCCATCTCTCTGTCCGTGACGAAAGCAGGAACTAACTTGGCTGCCTTTGTCTGCGAGTGGCCCCCGCGTCTAGGGCCGTTCTGGTAGACTCTGGATGCAAGTTGTTTGAGGTTCACACCCCGTCTGGGTTATGTGATTCCATGTGCAGATGAGGCAAAGTCGTGTTTATATTTACTTATCAAAGAGTGTCATGCGTCAGAGTTTTGGGTCAGGGCATGCAAAATGGAACAGCCTAGCTAACCTGTTCTGACATGCTCATTCAGTTCAGACAGTCTCCGCAACAAAGTTTTTCCAGAACCATTTTTTTAATTTTCACCCCCTGCACAAACCCTATCACCTCCTCCCTGTGTCATGTCTTTTTGGTATAGAGAATTTAATTTAAAATTTACAGACACAAATTATTAACGCTTTCAAAAATATGAAAACCTTCCACTGTAACCTTTGCAGCCTGTACAATTAAGACTACATTCATTTTAAATTTAAATGTTTTAGAAGTGAAGTAAACATGAGAGGACCCAAAAAAATGCCAATTTTAATGTCTGATTTGATAGTCTTGAATTTTGCTCAGATGGTCGTATACTGAATTAAACACTGTGCGAAATTAACTACACACTTTAACACAATCAACTGGTCCAAAAAAAGGTTTTATTTTCCTAACACATACGTATTGTAAACTTGCACAGTTATTTCCCATTTATGTAAAGATTTAATATATTTCATAATTTGGGGGACATTTCAGAATCCTGTGCATTTCAAAAATAGGTATCAATTCATATGCAAAATTTTAACCCTACACTACTTGCTTTGTAAGGTGGCATTCAAACTGCACCACAGATATTTGCAATGTCAGTGAATCGCGGACTGTATAATCAGTAGTGAGACTAGCTTAAATTGATAGGATTCTAGTTTTTGTTATTCTGACCTTCTCCCTTAACTTTATTCATTTAAAGACAATCAAATCGAAAACTTAATACTATGAATTCTTACTCACCGTTTCAACAAGTCCCATTGCTATCATCATTATAGGCATGGAGATCAGGCATATAAGCGTTAGTTCCCAGCCTCTGTAAAACGCAAGTCCCAGGCTGCCAAGAAACGCAACTATGAACACTTCGCACATCACAACTTTTTCACCAATTCCATCTTCAAATTTGGACATGTCCCTGCAAAAAAAATATGAATCTACAATTAAATTAATTTCTATAATAATTCTTAATAACTACAATAAAACCCCTTTTCCATACTTCTGAAAAAATACTAAAAAATGTTTGTGAATTGCAGGAAAGTGTAAAAAGAGGGAAATTTTTGCTGTGCTCTCATTACACGAGGCAAAGAAAAAAAATGCAGGAAAGTAAAAATGCAACAAAGGGATGTAACGAAGAGTGTTTATTGTATTCAAAGATACGAAAAACTTATATTAGGCTTACTTTCTGTGAACTTAATTCCTAATCATTAATTAACGTATTTTTACACATTGAGGATAATGATGGCATATCGTACACATTACATCAGGCTTAGTCAATACTTGCAAAAGAAACAGAATAAAAAAATTGCTCACTGCTACAGAGAAAACCACAATTACCACCCTAACAGGTACTGGTAATGATAACTGAGACTGGAAATCTAGTTTGAGGACAACAATTATTTTAAAAACTTTTCTCAACTAATAATTCTGTTGACAATATAAACAGACTGAAATGATACCGTAAGATTTGAGAGCACTGACAGTTATGACTGGAAACTAAGCAACTGCAGGCAGAGAAAGAGAATAATGTGGATGATGAAAATAGTGCTAAATATAAGGACAATAAGGATAACATGGATTAGGAGTATGATGGAGAGGCAGAGAAGGGTAAGAAGGACAAGAGTGGTAAGGATAAGGATTATAAAACATGTCAGGAGAAAATGAGAACAAAAATGAGAAAGATAAAAAAAACCAAGCCTGCACTCTTGAACAGGATGACAAGGAAATGAAGCATAAGTGGTGACTGAATCAAAAATACAAAAATCACAGCCTAAGATGTGATACCGACACCTGCAGCGGTGGACCCGTCAGAAAAGTGGTATCTAAGTAGAGCATTAGTTCAAATTGAGACACAAGTAAAGTGCAGCATTTTACAAAGACTTACTTTGTCCAGAAAGTAATAATGCCCACAAAATTTTTCTTTGCAGGAATTATACTTTACTGGCAGGTGAAAGTGTGTGTAGCCGTATTCTGTCAGGCCAACTAGATAATGAACATGACCAACATATGTTTAGTTGGGGATATACACCTACACACACAGATTTGGACATGCATCCTTTCGAAAAGATTTTGAAAATGTATTTTGTGTCCAGTGACACATGATATTGCCATTATTTCAAAATGGCAAAACCGAAAGTGAAAGGCATGCGAACACTTACATGATGACAGCTACATACGGAGTTGCAAAGTCACTTTCAGCTTTCGGTCTGCTAGCAAGTACGTAATGAAAAGGAACTCTTACGACCAGCACACTGCGACTTACTCGGCCATCCGACTGGCAAACTCCCCCGTGTTGTTGACGTCGTACCAGCTGATGTCCTGGTGCAGCACGGACTGCAGGAACAAGCTGCGGATACGGAACACCTGCAACCAAGGTTACCTGCCACGTCACGTTCGCACTCGGGAAGATCATTACTGCTTTTGGAGAAACTTAAGTCCATACAGGTCGAAATACGTTAATCCCATTAAAATAATCGGGACTGTAAAATAATTTAAACAGATCCTTTTTTACGTCAACCTTGGCGGAAGGAACAAATAACAATGAATCTATTTAAAGAGATGGACTGGAAAAGACTTGCATAAAAGAACACCTGCTATAATAGTTTCAAATGTAAAAATTTCAGGCCAAAAAGTGAACTGATGTCAATCACTGAACACCACAAGAAGCAAAACAGTTTTGAACTTACTGGAGAGTAGAATTTTTCACTGGAATTATTGTAACTCTTCTAAGCTGCATCTACATTGGGGTGACTTGGTGATGCAACCCTGTCAGACAACTATCACCTGTCTACACTTAAGTGACAAAATAGTCATCTAGCAATGTTGCACATGTTGACTTCCCAGGCTACACATTATCAACTGTTACTAACTCCAGTTCTTTTCAAATCTCAGGACAAGAAAGTCTATTTAACTGCCGTGGCAGGCACTGTTTTCTCTGGAAACAATAAACGAAGACACCAAAGGTGTTTTTGGGTGCACAATTCTTTAAAGAGTAGGAATTCCTACAGTTGTAGTAATCTAATGACTGTATGCAATGACTTTGATGATTTTAATCTAGAATGCTGGTCCAATGGTTGGTTCAAAATATTTTTTCTAATGTCAAGAGGTGATTTTTACTATCTATTGTGCAAACGTAATTGGTCTGAAACTGGTAAACTGACCAATGAGATTTTCGAGTTTTCTTTCCATTTCATGCGTTGGAATTTTTACTACCATCCATATAGCAGTATTTGCANTTTTTTTTTTTTTGGATCGCACAGTTATTTACGTGAACAGTATAGTTTAATCAACATTGCAGTATTTTCTACAGTCCACTGAACATTACACTCCATGCCAAAATGAAAGATAGTGAAATAAATTAGCAAATAAGACAGAGGCATGTGCACAATGGCGTGAATTAAGCAACAACACTACTGCACTCTGCGGATGTTGTTGAGCTCACTGGTGTAGAACCCCGACGTCGGCTGACACACTTCACTTCGTATCTACACATGTCACTCAACCAAGTTAGCTGAATTTCCTTTGATTGAGACTGACACTTGATNCACACTTCACTTCGTATCTACACATGTCACTCAACCAAGTTAGCTGAATTTCCTTTGATTGAGACTGACACTTGACGGAGAACATAAACGTGTGTCACTCAACCTCCCGTGTCACTCAACTTTGAATCTAACATTCTGCTTTGACATGGTTGCACGACAATGTCGTGTGACCAAATCACCTCAACGTAGAAGCAGCTTTAGAATACTCATATACATTCACTGCCACAAAAATAGCTAAACCCAGAATGAGTTATACACAAGAGGCAAGAGTTGGTATACTGTGCCATCATTAGGAATATTGCAACTCATTTGATTGTCTGCAAATGGCTGCACCTAACTGTAGCCAGTGTGTGCTCATACTGCTACAAGCCTGCTAATGTGAATGCACTTACCTTCCAAGTGTGATTGCAGCTATTCAGAGCCATCTACTCCTGCTCACCTGCTTCTGTGCTGCGTAGTTGAAGTTCATGATGGAGACGTANCACACTTCACTTCGTATCTACACATGTCACTCAACCAAGTTAGCTGAATTTCCTTTGATTGAGACTGACACTTGATGGAGAACGTAAAACGTAAACGTGTGTCACTCAACCTCCCGTGTCACTCAACTTTGAATCTAACATTCTGCTTTGACATGGTTGCACGACAATGTCGTGTGACCAAATCACCTCAATGTAGAAGCAGCTTTAGAATACTCATATACATTCACTGCCACAAAAATAGCTAAACCCAGAATGAGTTATACACAAGAGGCAAGAGTTGGTATACTGTGCCATCATTAGGAATATTGCAACTCATTTGATTGTCTGCAAACGGCTGCACCTAACTGTAGCCAGTGTGTGCTCATACTGCTACAAGCCTGCTAATGTGAATGCACTTACCTTCCAAGTGTGGTTGCAGCTATTCAGAGCCATCTACTCCTGCTCACCTGCTTCTGTGCTGCGTAGTTGAAGTTCATGATGGAGACGTANTTGCAGCTATTCAGAGCCATCTACTCCTGCTCACCTGCTTCTGTGCTGCGTAGTTGAAGTTCATGATGGAGACGTATGTGCCCACCAGCATGACAGCACCCACGACCAACATGCCGATCGCGTAGCTCACGACGGCATCCACCAGCGCCTGCATGAGGTCTGCGGTGGTCTCCGTGCCGTTGGTGGAGGTGCCTTGCGCTGACCCAAAGTCCACCATGCTCCCGGTGAGGTCGCCCAAGAGGATGGACATGGCAGGGGTCCCCAGGCCACAGATCAACGAGGCGATCAGGCCAACGACCAGCATGGCTACTTCCGGTGGGCTCACAAACCTGTACTGCAGCGGAAACCCTCGACACTTCTGTTCCCATTGAACTCGCTCATAATGTTCAAGGAGTCTATACTAACAGGCCAGGTCCCACCCCCGAAGGTAGATACTGTGCTTTTTACAATTTAAATATTATTAAGAAGAAATATGTGCTCCTAGCTTTAAGTGTGAGAGAGATTGGACAGTGGAGAGATTTGGACGGCTCTTAACATCAAGGTCTTGAGAGCCAATGAGGCTGAAACGAGGTGAGTATGGAACAGTGTCAGAAAGCAAGGACGGGGGAAATGGGAAATCCCAGAGAAAATCCACCAACCAGCGGCATTGTCCGACGCAATTTCCATATGTGAAAATTCAGGAGCAACCCCGCAGGGAATCAAACCCGGTTTGCCACTGGTTCGAGGAGCTGGGAGTCAACATGTCTGTTTACCAGATGGTCCTCAGTTCAATCATCCTCTCGCATCGTTGTGGATGTAGTTATTAAACCCCCCTGATAGCCCCACAAGCAAATGTAAGGTGTTGATAACAACTAAAAAGCAACTAATCTTAACACAGATATTGTCCGTCCTCAACAGCACTATCTTAACAAGTCCTTTTTACAGCTGCAAGCATCTACACTCTTACACTTCACGAAGTGAAGGCAATAGTGTTGGTTGCACGAGTATTATAAAATTCACTAAGCAATTGCTACACTCTGTTCATGGTTAATTGAACACTTTTGAAAGTCCTGCTTGCTATCTACTTTTCTTTTTATTTTGCATACTTCTGCANCTGTTCATGGTTAATTGAACACTTTTGAAAGTCCTGCTTGCTATCTACTTTTCTTTTTATTTTGCATACTTCTGCCAAATGTAAAATTGACATTGGGGTGAACAGTCTCACTTTGTTCATGCGTCATTCAAGCGAAACTGAAAAATTTTCAAGAATGTAAATGTATTAACAACATGGAAATTCGTGCTCATATGTGAATAGAACAAGACACTAGGACTTCAAATGCCAAAAATTAAAACATTATACTCCCAATGTAACATCAAGTCTTAGAACTATTGGTCTTAATTCACTGCTGCCTTAGCTATAGGCTATTGATGGTAAAGTGAGCAATTTTTGAAGCCCTCTCATTTAGAATAATGGTCAATAAATAAATTTTATTGTAACCTTAGATGTTAATTTTAAAGTCTGGTGAAATACACAGAAGAACCAAAAAAACTGGTACTTCTGCCTAATATAGTGTAATATCGTGTAGTTCCCCCCCCTCCCCCCGAGCACGCAGAAGTGCCGCAAGACGACGTGGCATGGACTCGACTAATGTATGAAGGTATGCAGGAGGCAATTCACACCATGAATCCTGCAGGGCAGTCCACAAAGCCATAGGAGTGCGAGGAGGTGGAGATATCTTCTGAACAGCACGTTGCACTGCATCCCAGATATGCTCAATAATGTTCATGTCTGGTGATTCAGGTGGCCAATGGAAGTGTCTAAAGTCAGAAGAGTGTTTCTGGAGCCACTCTGTAGCAACTCTCGACGTGTGGGGTGTCGCATGTTATCACTACCTCGGAGATGCTATGTCCCATCTCTTGTGCACCGACTATAACACCTGTTCAAACGCACGTAAATCTTGATAACCTGGCATTGTAGCAGCAGTAACCGATCTAGCTGCCGACCGCATCGCGTTACTCTGATTGGTTCCATACCTCTATTTGCATACGCACGCCTATACCAGTTTTTTTTGGCTCTTCAGTGTATATACACTGTGTTTATTACTTATATGGCAATATTTGTTTAAAAAAGTGGGGAAGGATAAAAAATAGATGATAGGGAAAAATTAACTAGGGCCTCAAAAGTGCTCACTTTACTGTGAACAGCATTTATCAGTGTTTCAGTAACAGGGTGCAATATGCTAAAACTTTTTGTTCTCGACAGATTTTCTCTGCAAATTTAAGATCCAATATATGAACACTTTGTAGTGCTCAAAAATGTACACTTACAAGCCTGAAGAAAGCCACGGGCGGAGGGCCTTCTTCTAGCGGCTTCCCATCTTCCAGTTCATCTGTCAGCTGCCCTTCATTTGGCTTGGTAAAGTGCCTTTAAAAAAATTAACATGAGGTGGCATGAGACAGCGATCTCCTCAAGAGAAAGGGCTGTTTGTTATTTCACCAATCAATATTTTCCATACAAAATAATGCATATAATTTGATTAGATATTCTACCCAATGCTTGACTATTATACTGTAGTTACTTGAATGTAAAACTATGATGTAATCAAATTACTACAGTACTTTCCAAAATATATAGCTGTCTTAATTTTGCAACCTAATGAAGTGGTGGTCAATATTTTTTAAACCAACACATGCATGTGTAACACACTAATATTAAATACTTTGACAAGTAATTCACCATAATGTTCATGAAATGTGTAACCTTTCATTATATTAAACAGGTTCATGCATTAATTATTTGATTTGGCTGGTGTTAAAAATATGAAACAGCGCTGTGCACTTCGTTACAGGCGTCAACTGGCAATAAGTGAGAATGTTTGAACATTAAACACCCCGGGCACCAGGCTGTGAATACACGCACGGCCACGCTGTAGGCAGAGACTCTAACAGGGCGCGATGTCGCCACGTGGCTACGTATCTGACGCCGGTACGCACATACCCTTGCTCTTCTGTTCTGCTTTTGGCTGCAGAAACGCCTCACACTGTAACATGACTGAGGAGGTGCTAGGCTACACAAATGGAGTGGACCACGTGCTCGTTAGAATCGGGTGCCACCCGGCATGTAATTAACAAAAAAGTTATATATTATCGCCTCAGGCGGTACAGGAAAGACATGCAAAAAAAGGTACACTGCAAAGTGGCCAGGCGGCCGCACTCAAATTAAGATGAAGTCCCGTCTGCTTCGGCCTGAGTACACATTACAAGTTCACATCTGGTAAAAAAACCTCGCGGCAGAAATTATTAAGTTAAGAGCCCCCCCCNCCCCCTGCCCCCCCCGAAAAGCAGGAGGGCCAAAAGTTGGCTGCGGGGGCGAAACGAAAAAGGTTTTAAAACAATTAAGCGACCAGAATTACGATATCAGTGAAAGCAATAGTGAAGCCCCCCGCAGGCCACGCGGCACGCATCCGTCCGGCACAAGCTCAGAGGCGAGACAGCCCAATGGCCGTCGGAGGTGGTGACCACATGGATCACACGAGCAAATATGTGACGCAAGCATAGATGAATATGACGTGGAACAATACTAACACAAGAAATCACTATAACGTGCACGAAAGAACACGGCAAAATAATCATACAAAGCAATACTTAAATTTACCCCCCTTCAAATTGCAACAATGTGCACAGGAGTGCACTGCAAAATTATATTGCAAAGAATTCCTTAAAACTAACAAAAAAAACCTTTAAATCACGGGGACGTAGACTGGAGTACACGAGCAAGGCACTTACATAAAGAGAATACGTAAAAATAACACATGCTGGAACATCCCTCGTTGGCCCTCGGGGGCTTTGGTGCACACACACAACACATGCACCGACTGCATCACACGCATAGGACTCATGCGCGAGCAGCCCGCTGCGACCTTACGCCAGCCAAGGGACAAGGTCGGGTGACAACTTTTTTTTTTTTAAAGAAATGTATGCTATTTAAGCAGGCCTGGTTCTGTAGTTTTATAATAATGACCTTACATTCATTGGGTATTAGCCAAGTAATATTGTACAACAAATAGCAACAATGCATGCATAATAGTTTAACACTGTACAGCCCAGACACCCCAAAGGCAAGCCAAACATGGTGACTCAACTATGGAGAACGAACTGATAAGTGGGCAAAACTTACTCCCACTTGTGAACAAGGTTTAATTGCACCCATACCTTAGCCAAGCTGCAAAAATACCTGTACAGGTGAGGGCAGGGCCCCAAAAAAAATGTCAAATTCATCTCAGAGGAAAAAAATTAGCTGAACAAATGATTTAGCACAGCACAATTTCTGAAGGAGGACACCTCTACAGCATCTCAACTTGCATCTATGCACCATCGACATTTAGTAGAGAATCCTGTTACCTACTGAAATTTAAATTCTGAGCGAATCCATGCGTGGGTCTGAAATAACCCCCACATCTGTCCCCTAGGGGCTTGACAATATGTTACCATTTCCATTTACAGAGGACCTCTATTGAGAACCTGATTTGACTGGGTTCATTGTCCTGCATTATACCAGAAGGTTAATTGGGAGGTGGCGTAATGTTGCAGCCGTCAGAAACAAAGAGATGACTGAAATTCAGCTCAGTTTACTCACTCTGTAGAAGTGTGAGAGAAGTTTGTAATAAAAGGTGCCATTATAAAAAAAAAAGTTGAACATTTTCCTCTGAGATTTATTGAAGTTTATGCAGTTCATATACTTTACGCAGCTGACACATGAAACTGTTTGCGATACAATGAGCTTGACGGATTACGACAACAGTGCCACAGAATCCATTAATGATTCACGTTACACGGCTGTCTTAAGTGCAGCAACTGCAGTCTTGCCTCTGGCCGATTTACATCACGTTGGACAGGCAGTTGTTTACCACGATGGCATGCACTCAGTGTTAATAACTCTACAGTGCTCCACCCCACCCCTAGCATACATTTTGCTACAAATGTACCCAAATAAGGTTAGCAATGGGGAAGGCATTGGCAATGCCTGTGGTCAAATGGTAACACACTTTGTGACGGAGGTCATGGTAGACACCCTTGCCCCTGCTGTGTGGGGGCCATTTGAACAATTTTTCCATTTAATCAATGGTAAATTAAAATATTTACACATTTTCCATAAAACTCACGCATTCAGAGGGTTTCCCTTCGTCGTTGTGAAGCCTGCATCATTTTCATCGATCCTCTTGATGCTAATTATTTCAACTCCATTTTTGTCCTTAAAATCGCTGAACTTCTCCCGTGTCTTCATTTCCTTTCACTGATTAAGGACGATCAGCCTACATACAGAAAAGTAGAGAAAGATTTTGCTCGTTAACAATAAACGATAAACACCAACAGTAACATGCTAATTATTGAACTATCACTTATTTTTCTAATGAAACAAATAAATAACCATCTAATCACTAGTGGATTCTCTATGCATCGTTTCTCAGGACTGACAAAAAAATTTCAATACATGTGAACTTTCAATAAATGTGGGCTTGAAGTGCAGATAAATAAAAAATAGGACCAGAGATTATGTTCCATGGATGCAGACTTTCAATACATAGAGGTTCCACTGTAGACTGAGATTGTAGGTAACCATCCCCAAATTAATACTGTATTACATAAAATGAAATCAAGTTTATATGTGACACTAACCGCACATCAAAAAGAAATATTAAACATGCATGAAAAAAGACAAATGACAGCGTCATAACGGTAGTAGTATAGTTTGAGACTTTGCAGCAAAAGCATATCACCTCTTTTTCCTTTCATCAAACAGAGGGCAAAAAAGTTGTAATTTTCAGTTTTAATATTGCAGTAAACCATTTATATGTTCTACTAAGGATAAACAATTTGATAATTATTTGCACATATGCTGCACAAAAGACTCAAAACTTTTTCCCTTCTTCTAGGAGTATGCACAACAATCACACACCAGAAACCAATAACAAAATATTAATAATATTAATAATAATAATAAGAAAAAGCTTGAGCACATACTAAATGAGAAAAAAAATTATAAAAACCAAATCAACGTATATCTTTTAGAAATCATTTTGGTTTTAACTTCTGGTTTTAAAACTGCTAAAAGAATCCATTTTTTAGAGCATCCAAAAGTTAAGTGTGTTAAACTGTAACTAAAAAGCACTTAAATAATCTCTAAAGACCTCGATGTTAACCACCCAAACCTCTTCACTCTTCACTTAAATAATAACGAAACATATTTTTTTTTTTATTATTATAGCATTTGCTCAAACAAGGGTCTAGAAAATATGGGGTAGTAATTTTCCACTGGATTACTGATAGTTAAACCTATTAGCAAATTTACTTTTACAATTTTCAATTCAATATACATCTTTCTGCAAAATCAATATTATTCACCTTAAGGTTTCCAACTGTCACCGTCACTGTACTTAGTGGTACTTTACCTATAAATTATTTTTGGGTTTGTAGGCACATATTATTACGATTNAAATGAGAAAAAAAATTATAAAAACCAAATCAACGTATATCTTTTAGAAATCATTTTGGTTTTAACTTCTGGTTTAAAACTGCTAAAAGAATCCATTTTTTAGAGCATCCAAAAGTAAAGTGTGTTAAACTGTAACTAAAAAGCACTTAAATAATCTCTAAAGACCTCGATGTTAACCACCCAAATCTCTTCACTCTTCACTTAAATAATAACGAAACATATTTTGATATTGTTATAGCATTTGCTCAAACAAGGGCCTAGAAAATATGGGGTAGTAATTTTCCACTGGATTACTGATAGTTGAACTTATTAATAAATTTACTTTTACAATTTTCTATTCAATACACATCTTTCTGCAAAATCAATATTATGTACCTTAAGGCTTCCAGCTGTCACCGTCACTGTACTTAGTGGTACTTTACCTATAAATTATTTTTGGGTTTGTAGGCACATATTATTACGATTNCTGTCACCGTCACTGTACTTAGTGGTACTTTACCTATAAATTATTTTTGGGTTTGTAGGCACATATTATTACGATTCTCTGGTCAGTTGTCATGCCTAGCTACTCCATCGCATATTCACATTTATGTTTACTGGAGTTTCCGTTTCCTAGGCGTAACATCAGCTAATGAACCTGCCTGAGTAGATGTTTCCTCATAAGAATTGCACTGCTACCTTTAACTGGCAAGCAGTGGCATTCATTTAGTATGTACCTAAGATCCAAAACTCATACTGCAACAATTAATGTTTCTAAGAGTTCCTCAGTAAACAGAAAATGCATTTTCCTTTAAAAAAAAAAACTTGCTGGGACTGGACAAAGGGTTTAGGATAGTGAGAGGTGTGACTTATTTAAAATATGTCGCCCAACAAGCTGAAAATTGTTAGATCATGAATAAATCAATGAAAATAATAACCTTAATTCCAAACGTACATCTTAGCTCGTCCTCACTCCACACTAGGTCTCGTAAAAAAGGGTAAAAAAAGCTGAAAAGTGAAATAAATTTAATTATCTTCTGAAAAATGCTCCCTACTGCAATTTTGTACTCCTGTCACAGCCTTTGATTCACCTGCTATCTTAAAAAATAATTCCTAAAATTGGTATTTTTTTAATTATCACTCGTAACATTTATGAGCTACAGGAAGAATTATTTTATAGCTAGTTCCAAATCTATTCATTACACCAAAACTCAAGGAAATATTTTGAAACTGTAGCCCATGTCCTTAAGATGTTTGGGTAATTATCCAGAATGGGAGTTTTTTTCCTGAAAAACAGGAAAATGATACCTGCAATTGGTTCATATGCTAGTTACCAATCACACTCAATAGAAAGTTTATTGCAGGTTTTCCTGTTCAATAAGTAAAGAGACAAATCTATGACAGCCCACTACAATGTTCACAGATCACTGGCCACTTTGGTCCAACTTTGGTCCAACTTAAGAGGCAACGTAACGTCCTGTGGGTGCAGGTATTTTATCTTTTTGAAAATTCGCTAGTCATTCGTCTGTCTGCAGAAATTCATTTCTCATCTATTTCTGAACTTCGTGACATGTTTGAAAACAATAATATTAAAGAGCAGTTTCTAAGGGGGAAAAAAATACTTTTGAATTTAAATTTTCTGAGTGATGTTGCAAAAGAGTGATATCTCAACTCTGGAAAAAAAATTCATTCTCATTGCCATTTTAGAGTTGAAGTACAAGATTTTCCACCACCCTTTCAGGTTCAGCAGCAACATCTTCGAAAACACAGCAGCTTCTAGCAAAACTCGCGAGGCCCGAAAAAAAATTTGTTCTTAAACACTAGTGTGGCAGTGGAGAATGAGTTGAGGTAACTGAGAAATATTAATTTTTAATCAACCTTCCTTTCCTTATATTATGAGCTGTTCTTCAGTATCTCTGTTTTTGAACGTATCACCGAGTTCAGAAATGGGTAGGAAATGAATTTTTGACAACAGACAAGCAGAAGTCGTTCAGAAANTTTGAACGTATCACCGAGTTCAGAAATGGGTAGGAAATGAATTTTTGACAACAGACAAGCAGAAGTCGTTCAGAACACGCTAACTCCTATTTGCTAACAAAACACTTGCACAACCAGTATTTCTTATAATTTTATGTGAATGCCTTATCCTACATTCTGCATTCAGTTGTAGGAAATCTAGACAAAATGAATTGTTTTGCTCTGATTATTACACTGATCGAGAACGAGAGGAATGTGATAATCCTGTATGTTAGCAGTTTGAAGAACTCTGCTTCTTGTTTACATATAAACACCAATTCCTCAAAAAAAAATTTAAAAGTATATATTAAAACTCGTTCATCTCAGCCTATTCATTTCTCTCTATTCCCAACATAAAACAAACTTTTTTGAAAACATCATTTCTACAACCTCCGTTAAAATTTCTATGATGCAGTTTGCATCATGGACCTCCTCATAGGCATACGGGTCATTCCATTTTAAATCAGCACACGCCTTTTGCATCACCATTTTTGATTTCATTGCAATTTTTTTATGGAATGTACCCCATCCTTTCAGAACACAAAAATTATTTTTGTATATTTAAAAAAAAAATTTTGCCTGAGATATAGGCAATATAATTCACTGGCACGACATTTCAGGGTCGTTTTTAAGGAATCTTAACTTTTTACCTCTCGCTGCTATAGAGCTCCACCATGGCTGTTTAGAAAGGTTAAAAGCAAAATGTTTTTATTATGTTCAGAGCATATGTTTCCTAAAATCAAACCTAACCCAATTTTTTCTATGACTGAATAGGACCTGAAAAGACCCTGTTTCTGCAGTATTTGGTTAGCCAAAATTCCTGAAGAGTTGATAATAACAATTTGATTTTTTTTAAACATAATAGGCAAACAGAGTACCGTACTAATATGGGAATAAAATATAAAGTTGTTTCTTCATCCCCTTCACAAGATATGACCCCCAAAAAAATCACCAATTTCCCACAAACATTACAATTTTCAAGGTCAAAAAGGGGCTCGATGGGGGAGAGAGGGGAAGGATCACTGCTTAATACAGTATCAAATACAATTAAAATTATGAGAAAAAATATTAGGAATATACATTTGTCACAAAAGACATCCTTTACAAGTGTCATAAACTTTCACTTCTGCTATTATGTTCTATCATACTCATGTCATAAATTTACAAAATTATTCAGAATTTTTGCAATTANAACTTTCACTTCTGCTATTATGTTCTATCATACTCATGTCATAAATTTACAAAATTATTCAGAATTTTTGCAATTAGCATACCTTAAAAGCAAGTATAAATTCAAAGTACAGAGTACACCAAAGTAATTGATAAAGTTAAAAAGTATTTGGTCTCGGTATTGCACTATTCCCTGCAGAAGTTCTGAACAACTTTGCACAATACCCACACAACGTTAAGTGGGATCAGTCACCACCATCTTAGATTTGAGAAATTTCCAATATAACTTGCATCAGAGATTTTATATTTTATTTTGGGCATCAACAAGGCATAGGGCATTGCTTTGCACATGTTCTAAAACATGTATTGCCTAACTACTGTCGCTAATGACATTTCTGTAACTGCCCGCAAGAAAAATGTATTTATTTCTCACCGGCGGTCACTAGTCATAAATTAATAAAGTCAGTATNTTCTGTAACTGCCCGCAAGAAAAATGTATTTATTTCTCACCGGCGGTCACTAGTCATAAATTAATAAAGTCAGTAGAAATGCAATAATTTGAGACAGCTTTAGAAGCTATTATTTATGTCATGCCGTGCAAAAATTTTTGTTAAACTTTTCTTAAATGGAACTTATGGCAAAAAAAAAACCTGATAAATCCAATATGATGGGGACGAATCCCCTTTAAGTATAGCTAATTTTGGTATAATACCAAAATTGAAAATGACAGTAAATAAAAAATGTTTGCAGGGAGAAAATAATTTCATGGAATCGGTTTTATAATTTCAGCAACTAAAACACAATTTTCACCCAGCACCCAAGGTTAATATAGCTGATGTCAACACAGACTTGCACACCACACTCTCAACAACAATGTTTCGCAGGTACTATAGTCTAGCACACTTCCTGCACAAGAAACCCAGTAAAAAAATTAGTTTCCAGTTTTCCAGCACCCGAGATTAAATCAGGTTACGCTCAACCACTGCACCAAACACGGACTTCTAAAATTACACGTGCAAAATCGATTAAATTGGAACTAATCTTCTGATAGCAACGGACAGCCATGAAAAGTAGGTTTTATTTAAAGTATAAGTAGTAATTTGTGTCTGTTAACATTTAAAATTCTAGGAAAGCAGACTAACTATGACAGAAACGCTAGAAGGCACAATCTAAACATTACATATAATTGGTGAATGAAATAAATGCAGATGGCTGTTTTACAGATATGCAAACCCNGACAGAAACGCTAGAAGGCACAATCTAAACATTACATATAATTGGTGAATGAAATAAATGCAGATGGCTGTTTTGCAGATATGCAAACCAAATGTTGGGGGAAGCTAATAAGCCTAATGTGAGGGTACCTAACAGATTTAATGTAAGAGGGCCCAAGTTCCGGTGCCTCAATCTGTATAATTGGCTAAAAAGAAAGAGTTAAAAATAAGATAAAGTTAAAAAAAACAGAAGCATAGGATGTCCTGCGTACTTGCATATTTCTGCACTAGGCGAGCAAACTTAAATAATCAGGCTATAAAAAAACAAAATTAAAAAATAAGAGAAAATTCAACACTATTCTATAGTTTAAAAAACTTATTATTTAGCGCCACAAAACTAATACAAATGTCACCACAATACCTTATAATGTCGGATACACTTTACACAACCAAATTTTCGCACATACGCAAGCCAATTTTTTAATTGAACGACGTGTCGAAATGCAGACATAGAGATAAAACAAACTGACTGCTGGAGCACAAACAACTAAATTTATAACTAAGAAACTGTCCTGTCAGGAAAACTTGCAAAATATTCCAGACAGATTAGAGGTTGAAAAAGATAAACAAGATTAGCAATAAAGATAAGATTATAGCACTGCCATATTAACAAGTGTATCACATTANATAAAGATAAGATTATAGCACTGCCATATTAACAAGTGTATCACATTAGGATCTCTCCAACGAAATTTATAATTACATGCTGGTTATCTTGTGACAATGCATTATGGAAGAGCGTAGATTGTTGCATAGCTGCATCAATGAGTACAACACGTGCCTCTACAGTGAAACAAGAGCTACTTTATATTCATTCAGTACAAAATGGATCCTTGGTGTTCTAGAGACAGCACGATGGGCTCCCACTATCGTGATTTGTGTTCGATCCAGAAGCCCTTCTTCATGTGACAGATCTCCACAGTATNAGCACGATGGGCTCCCACTATCGTGATTTGTGTTCGATCCAGAAGCCCTTCTTCATGTGACAGATCTCCACAGTATAGCTGAGAGGAGCAACAGCTTAAAGTGTGACGGAGTTTAGTTTAGTTTGTAATAGGAATAATAATAATAACAATCAATAATTTAAAAAAATGTGTATGTTGGAAACGATTAACACATGTCCGATGGCCAGCCACTTTTCACAGAGTACGCCCGTTTTACCAACACTGTCCTCCATTACTACTTCACTGCCACCATCAGTTCAGCAAGGGTTGACCAACCGTCTCCACGTCCACACAATCCAACAACTGGTAATAACTGTCTTGCCCCTGGGCGTTGTCTTGCCAAAAAAAACTTTATTTAATCGTGATGTGAACTTTGGACTTGCACAAAGAGACAAAACTTAAGGATACATAGAAGATTCGCCTCGCTGTCAGAGATGCAAGCTGAACTTCACTCTTCGTCGGCTGCTTACTTGCTAATCCTGTATCCTACCAACATTCAACCTACGGTTGTATTGAATAACTAACCTTCAGTGTTCACCCTCAGAAGCAGTGGGTAGTGTCATATCATTATCTGGGCAGTAAACAATGTGCAGCTATTTATTTGCATATATATATATATATATATATATATATACTATGGTAATTATTAAGTTATACCATATATATATATATATACTATGGTAATTATTAAGTTATACTATATATATATATATATATATATATATATATATATACACATACACACTCAACACATAGAACAACAAGGAATGACGAGTAAAAAAGAAATGACATACTAAAGGTGTGTGAAGGTAGAGATATAATGAAAATAAATAAATAGCATGAGATGACAAAAATATATGGACAAAAGCAAGTGTAGGTGATAACAGAAAATAGAAGGCTGATGGGACTAATTGGCATGAGTGTATTCTTTCGATTTGTGACTCAGTAACAATTTATAAAGCATGTAGTCTTCTATAAAAAAAAAAAAATATGTAGATAATGGTAAAGCTAAAATTTGAGATAGTTTGAATTTTAAAAAAAATTGAGATAGTGGTGAAGATAAAATTTGAGACATACTTAACTTTGTTATGTGATTGACCTAGCCCGTTTGTTGTATAAGGATGTGTGTGGACAGACATAACACTGCTGTTGCGCTGGGCTGCAAGGCAGCTGCGGCATGGTAATGTCCCCCCCGGTTGTAACACTGCCAGTCATAAGGGTTGGATGCCTGAACTATCAACGGCGCACTCTGGGTGAGAGATGAAAGGTTGAGCATAAGCATACACTAGCAACGTGTTGATTTACAAATCAGTATGTCTTATCTGTTGTCTTAGGTATTCATTTGCACCCGATTTGTATCACTCCACCATGGCACTTGCGAGGATATAATAGATAGAGGGCATAAGCTAGGGGGATCAGTAGATAGGCGTCATTAGATCTGGGTGTATTGGATCAGCCTTTGCATGGGCATCGGGCAGCGATAGTCCTGTTGACTCCCGGCACTATGGTTTCACATGCCTTGCGAAGTGTACCACTCAACACAGGGTAGCTTATAGCTGTGCAGATGGCTAGGGACAGTGTGTCTGTTAGTAATCTGGTATCACTGATTTTTACAGTATTTAGTTTTCCAGGGCTGGGAGTATGGAGTCTAGACAAGTACACCCAGAGACCATTTGCAGATTTATTGCCCTGCAAACGTAAGCTGCACAGTATACCGACCAGCAGCTACTCAGTAGCAGCACAGCCACTGAAGCCAGTAGGGGACAGGCCAGATGGCTCTTCAGTCCAGCAGTGGACGTCCCGGCATGCCAAGTGGCCCGCCCGCCTTGCAACTTGGCAGTACCAGCAGCAGGCAGGCACACAGTTGGAATGGAGAGATTTGGCCAGCTATTAAGGGCACTGCCTACCAGCTGGCAGCTGCGAAATTTAAATAGGAAAACACACGTTAAGGAAATTTTGCCTTTGTGCGTTAATTGTAAAGATAGACATTTCAAGCAAAGCGTATTCTTTACAGATTTTTAAGAAGATCCCTACGAGCATATAATTTCAATTTAGATAGGCAGTATGTACTTTCTTGTAAAACAAATTCTAAAAGTTCCTTGCAAACATGCTATGTGTGTTATGGAAACATATCCGCTGTAAGGAACTTCTCCTAAAAAATTAGTGAAGAATACATTATGTTTTAAACGATTATCTTTAAAATTAACGTACTNGCAGGCAGGCACACAGTTGGAATGGAGAGATTTGGGCAGCTATTAAGGGCACTGCCTACCAGCTGGCAGCTGCGAAATTTAAATAGGAAAACACACGTTAAGGAAATTTCGCCTTCGTGCGTTGATTGTAAAGATAGACATTTCAAGCAAAGCGTATTTTTTACGGATTTTTTAGGAGAAGATCCCTACGAGCATATATTTTCAATTTAGATAGGCAGTATGTACTTTCTTGTAAAACAAATTCTAAAAGTGCCTTGCAAAGTGTGTTATGGAAACATCTCCACTGTAAGGAACTTCTCCTAAAAAATTAGTGAAGAATACATTATGTTTTAAACGATTATCTTTAAAATTAACGTACTGGAGCGAAATATCCTTAACGTGGGATTTCCAATTACAATTTCGCAGCTGCCAGCCGGTAGGCGGTGTCCTTTAACAACGGGGTCTTGAGAGCCAATGAGAGTGAAATGAGGCAAGGGTGGGGGAAATAGGAGATCCTAGAGAAAACCTGCTGACCGGCGGCNGGTGGGGGAAATAGGAGATCCTAGAGAAAACCTGCTGACCGGCGGCATCGTCTGCCACAATACCCACATGCGAAAATCTGGGAGTGGCTCTGCCGGCAATCAAACCTTGTTGCTGCGCTAACCATGGCCATGTGGGCAGCAGTGAGATTTCTGATAATAGGCAGCCCCTGCAAACACTGTGTAATGACAACTTACTATTTCTTGGAGCTTGAAACAAGTTTCGGTGCTACTTGGAATAAGTCATTGTGTTCGAAATAAAAACAAACACACCAATGACTGAAAAACCACATACATTTTAAACACACTTCACGAGCTTAATACATATAGTTAAAAAAAAGTATGCTTCTACGTCTCTTAGATAGCTCACTNTCGCAGCTGCCAGCCGGTAGGCGGTGTCCTTTAACAACGGGGTCTTGAGAGCCAATGAGAGTGAAATGAGGCAAGTATGGAGCAGCACCGTAATGCAAGGGTGGGGGAAATAGGAGATCCTAGAGAAAACCTGCTGACCGGCGGCATCGTCTGCCACAATACCCACATGCGAAAATCTGGGAGTGGCTCTGCCGGGAATCAAACCTAGTTGCTGCGCTAACCATGGCCATGTGGGCAGCAGTGAGATTTCTGATAATAGGCAGCCCCTGCAAACACTGTGTAATGACAACTTACTATTTCTTGGAGCTTTAAACAAGTTTCGGTGCTACTTGGAATAAGTCATTGTGCTGGAAATAAAAACAAACACACCAATGACTGAAAAACCACATAAATTTTAAACACACTTCACGAGCTTAATACATATAGTTAAAAAAAAGTATGCTTCTACGTCTCTTAAATAGCTCACTNATTTTAAACACACTTCACGAGCTTAATACATATAGTTAAAAAAAAGTATGCTTCTACGTCTCTTAAATAGCTCACTCTATATACCATCAATGTTGCAGACACAATATTCTAATTTAGGGGTTGGATTCAAAAATTATATTAGGACTTTAAATAAAGATTTTTTTAAACCAAGATGTAAATTCTTTGATACAATATAGGATGATTATAAAAGAATACCCCAACTTTGAAGGTCTATACTATCAAAATCAAACCACCTACAACCTTGATTGACCAATCAAATGAACCTTGGAACTGTGAAGTTTGTTTACCATACATTCATAAATGTTCAATGTGACCACCATGAGCGCCCGAATGACATCTACCTTCAAAGTTGGGGTATTCTTTTATACTCAGCCTGTATAATTTCTATTGAATATTAGCACCGATTACAATTGGTCATGGGTAGAGGTAAGATTATATTGTGAATAGAAATAAAAATGGAATAACAGTGAAATTCCAGTTAATTCACCATGTAACCCCAAAATTTAAATTAAAACACTAAATGAAATGAAATATAGCCAGAAAACACAATTTTATGTTGTAAATTTTTAACTCTGGAGATTTTTTAAACATATTGGAGAACAGGGAAAGAGAAAAAAAATACATATTTCAGGTTGTTAGCATCTAGGCTGAGTCAATCAGATGATGTGTAGATTTGGCTAAAATGATATTCTGTTATAGTGATGGGCTCAATCAAATGAAACATTTCAAGATATTCGATTACTCTATGCAATCAATTATTTCACATGATTTTCATTTTCTCTCTGAAAAATCTTTTGCTAAGGTAGAGCCGCAGTGGCTGGTCCGCAAGGATGAAAGCAAAGTTTATTGTTATGCTTTATTAAGGCGGCGGTTTTAAAGTTTAAGTGTTAAGTCCTTGTTACGAAGAATGGAACTTATGTAATACACTTGGCAGTTTGTTTGCTTGGATACAAATTGTGAATATTAACGAGCTTCTCCAGCAAGATCGAAAGATCACTACCAGTAACCACAAAAGTTATGAAACTTTCGACACCACATAAATATACAGTATTACAAAGTGATTGTGAAAGATTTGGGCGGTGCTTACAACCGAAGAGGAGAACTAGACTTGAAGGTAGAGAAGTAGGAGAATGCATAAGTGCAGGAAACTAGAAACACTCCAAGTAAACCCACCAACAGACGGTAAAGTTACATTTCCCACATCCAAATATTCTAGTCAGTCCTGCCGGGGATTGAACTCAGTTCGCCATGATGTGAGGCGAGTGTACATAGAAAAAGGTTTTGCTGTGACAACTAAAACAAAGAAAAAAGTTTGTTTTGTTTAAAGAATAGCAATTTAATGAAAGCACTTTTCCTGGGTCAGCATGGTCCTATAGTCAATGTTTTTATTTTGTAGACAGATTTTGTTAAGATGTAAAAATTACAAATATAAAAACATCAGTATGCAATTTTTTCAATACAAAAATGAACTGTCTATTTTACAGTAAAATATAAAAATGTAATTTTAATGTTGATCATGTGTTCGAATGTTTCTTATTTTTTTAATGTATACTTTATAAAGAATTGGTTGGAGAAAAATCGTAAAGGCTATTTATAAATGTACCAACAAATTGTGATAGAAATATTAATTGAAGAATGAAAGAATTGAACCAGAAATAAATGCCCTTTGAGAAGTGCTAACACATAGCGAGAAAAATATTGACAGAGAAGCAACAAACGAGAGAATTTTATCGAGAGGACTATATTCGAGAAGTGCTAACGAAATGCGAGAGGAATGTAAATAGAGAGAAGTCACGAATGAAAGAACTTTACCGAAATGGCTATCGGGAAGGGCGAACAAAATGTGGGAGGAATGTAATCTAAGAAAATTGGTGTTAACTTTAGTTGGCAGGCGGTCTGCCTTATGTAACTTTAACAATAGAGAAATTAAATAGAAAGCAAACTTTGTTACACTTCCCAAAAAAACAGCGTGGTAATGCAGGCTTCTACAAAATTTGTAAAACTAAAATGAGTGAATCTCGTTTACTTGTATTATTTTTAAGCTAAAACACACACATTCGTTTCAATAGCTTTTAATAAAGTTTATTGCATTAAAAATTAATTTTTAATCATCCGAATTGCGTGGTTTAGTTTTCAAAGTACATTTGGTTTTCGGAAGTGCTAGCAGAGTATACAGGCAGNTTAATCATCCGAATTGCGTGGTTTAGTTTTCAAAGTACATTTGGTTTTCGGAAGTGCTAGCAGAGTATACAGGCAGGTTACATAATTTTCCCTCTAGCAAATATGCCTTATTTTATGCGGCTGATTTCCAGTAAGAGAAATAATTTTAACTTACGTTTATGCTTTAACGATATATTTCCACGATTTGCGTGGAAAAAAGATATGGGTAGGTCGTCTTACTGAAAGGTATCATTTGAATGAATCATTCGATAACTTTACTGAGCTATCGAAATTTCATTCAATTGTCAAAATATCTCGACTGTTCCCATCACTATTCTGTTAAACAAGGCGGGCCAAATTGAAAAATAAATATAACAATAATCTGGTTTCAATTAAAGAATTTTTCCTATGAATTCATATTCAAAATAGCATTGTGAGGTAATAACCAAATGAAAATCCACATTCACTGAAAAATTCAACATCTGTGTCAGGAAAAAGTTAAAGAGCAAAAGTGAATTTTTTTAAATTTCAAATACTGTACATGCATAGATGCTTACTATTGTTTATGTAGTTGTATANTTAATCATCCGAATTGCGTGGTTTAGTTTTCAAAGTACATTTGGTTTTCGGAAGTGCTAGCAGAGTATACAGGCACGTTACATGATTTTCCCTTCAGCAAATATGCCTTATTTTATGCGGCTGATTTCCAGTAAGAGAAATAATTTTAACTTACGTTTATGCTTTAACTATATATTTCCACGATTTGCATGGAAAAAAGATATGGGTAGGTCGTCTTACTGAAAGGTATCATTTGAATGAATCATTCGATAACTTTACTGAGCTATCGAAATTTCATTCGATTGTCAAAATATCTCGACTGTTCCCATCACTATTCTGTTAAACAAGGCGGGCAAAATTGAAAAATAAATATAACAATAATCTGGTTTCAATTAAAGAATTTTTCCTATGAATTCATATTCAAAATAGCATTGTGAGGTAATAACCAAATGAAAATCCACATTCACTGAAAAATTCAACATCTGTGTCAGGAAAAAGTTACAGAGCAAAAGTGAATTTTTTTAAATTTCAAATACTGTACATGCATAGATGCTTACTATTGTTTATGTAGTTGTATANAGAGCAAAAGTGAATTTTTTTAAATTTCAAATACTGTACATGCATAGATGCTTACTATTGTTTATGTAGTTGTATAAATAAGTATTTAAAATGTTTACATGAACATGCAAGTAAATACACACTATTGTTAATTATACTCAGAATACATAAAAATTAAAGCAATTACACGGAACACAAGTTGAGCAAAACTATTATCCTAATAATTACTTCCTGTAGTAACCCAAAGTCATTGCAACTGAATTTGGCAAGTACGTATTGATGTACACAGTAAATCTTTTATGACGATAAAGACGAAATCTACAATTTTTAATGACAAAATTTTTATTAAAATATTATCATAAATTCTTGCCTCTAGTCATAGATAAACAGTAATTTTTTAAAAAAAAATTTTCTTTAAGTAACAAACAATGTTAGTAAAGTATTATTTTAAAAGCCTTTGAATAAAACATAAAAAGTGGACAACAAGGCAATCATGGCTACGAAGGTCAACAATGTAAGTTCACATTTCTTTTAATTCTACACAGAAAAATTCTGCAATTTCATTTTATCTTAAAACCAACAAAATAGAAAGTACATAAGCTTAGTTTGGAAAACATAAAAATGGGAAAAATCCTTGGCAGAAAACAAGAATTGCTGAAATATGACTAAGGAGATAAAAGTAAACCTCACGGGTAAACAAGTCTGATTGTTGAATGAATTAAGATGTAGATCCCACTTATAAATCTACTGATAAGTAATCATACAGCATCATTTCCCCACTCCTATTTTTTTTATCAGCATGATAAGAAACTACGATCCGTCTTTCAAACTCCTCAGCTGCCAACCTTGAAGCATAGGCTTTACAGAGTATAAGGAAATTAACTTTAATTGTCAACCTCCTTTGCCACAGTTGCTAAGCTGTCTAGACGGCTTGTAAAAAAGGTGATTTTGTTTTCAAAAACCATTGCATATTGCCCAAAGAAAAAATTTAAATAAAAATCAGTTATTAATAATATACACCCTACTGGCATATCAAAGAAGCGAAGGTATTTTAAGAGGTCTTGCAGGCCTGCATCCCCCTCCCCTCAAAACACACTGAAAATCTTTCATTAAGAAAAACATTCATACTAATTTACATTGCAAGTATTTTCCTGTAGCCAAACTACACTGGAGAGCCAAAAAAACTGGTATAGGTGTGTGTATGCAAATAACAGAGGTACGGAACAAATCAGAGTAACGCAATGCGTTCAGCAGCTAGATCGGTTAGTGCTGCTACAATGGCAGGTTATCAAGATTTAAGTGAGTTTGAACGTGGTGTTATAGTCGGTGCACGAGAGATGAGACATAGCATCTCCGAGGTAGCGATAAAATTTGGATTTTCGCGAACAATCATTTCACTAGTGTACCGTGAATATTGGGAATCCGGTAAAACATCAAATCTTTGACATCGCTGCGGCCGGAAAAATATCATGAACGAACGGGACAAACGACGACTGACTAGCATCATTAAACGTGATAAACATGAAACCCTTTCTCAATTGGCGCAGATTTCAATGCCTCCTGCATACCTTCAGACATTAGTCAAGTCCATGCCATGTCGTCTTGCGGCACTTCTGCGTGCTTGCAGGGACACTACACGATATTAGGCAGGTGTACCAGTTTTTTTGGCTCTTCAGTGTACCTTGTAGCATACTACAACCACTGCTAACTGTGAGGACGATAAACAGAGCGGCTGGGCAATAAGGCATCCCTGCGCTGGCCCGTGTGTAATAATGAAGGGTGGGAGACGAACTGGCGGTCTACCCAACAAGCGAGATGGCAAGGCAAGGGGAGTGTAGGCTGGAGGGGGNAGACGAACTGGCGGTCTACCCAACAAGCGAGATGGCAAGGCAAGGGGAGTGAAGGCTGGAGGGGGAGGATGGGGAGGTAGGGTGATTGTCATTACTCCCCAAGGCTCATCAACTGAAGCAAGGTTGTTCTAACGTACGCTACAAGGTGATCAGAGTTCGCGTAACATGCTACAGGCACAGAAAACGACAATAATTGTGGTGTTTTGGGTTAGTGAACTCAACTAAATTTTGTATACGATATTACAGGAATGTGCAATGCTTTGTTATTGTTCATTATACGTGGGCACAGTAGACTCACTAGTTACGTATGCCACCACATCCACACACCTGTAGTTAACCTGCAACAGACAGAATCAAATGTTTGGTAAATTTTTAATGGTTTTTGGTTTAACTCTGTGGTCCGCCGTTTGTTTGCATATAGTGTTACTGCAAAGAAACTCGTTTGGCAACTTTGCTGTTTGTTTCATTAATTCCGCCTAGTTCTCAAATGCTGCCTATTTGTTTATGATGTAGAAATGCATTGGACTGGATTGGGAAGGGCATATTAACGCCTCCATGTGTTAGGGGACGGCCGACAAATTAACTTATAACCTAACTTAAACTAACACCCATGATTTACTGAGGATTTGAACCCAGAACCTCCCGCACACCAGAGCGGTGGCGCACCAACCGACTGTGCCACAGGAGATCGGCAAGTGTGTTGGAGGAGTGATTAGAGATCATCCCTGGTACGGCCAATCGGCCAATCAATGGTGAGCTTTGGGCGGCAGGCCATTGCCCGTCTAAAGAATGGAGGAATGTTATGAGCTGGACTAGGCACACATTAAATATGGATAGTTGTTGGTGAATTTCTCCCCACCCCTCGTACTGTGGTGCCGAGGGGTTACGATGAACAAGCCCTGCCCCAGAAGTGAATGCGAGTCATATCTAACAGACCCAGGGATGTGACCATGCTGAGGCAGCATTGGCACTTGTGAGGCATGCAAATGCTAGGTGTCCAACTATGAGTAAGGTAGTTAAGATCTGATTGACAAGGGATTGATTCTGCAGTCACCATGAGAACGCTCCCACTATCGGCTTATATGAGCAAGGCAATGTGCCAGGATCGGAGAGTTGTCACCTTGGTTCAAATGGTTGGCCGTCCTCTGACTACAGCAACTCAAAGTCCATGAGGAAGGGACCACGAGATTGGTGTGGCAGATGACCCCACGAGACAGCCAATGGTGACTGTTTGGAAGTTGTGGACTCGACCCAGCATGAGATTAGGACAGTAGATGTTCCCCATATTACAAGGTGAAGACCAGTGTACTGTGGGCACGGTGGCTAGGGTTTTCACATTACTAGTTATTGTACCTTTGCAACCCCCAGGTGCAGAGGCAGGCACACACCCAACATAATGCCCGAGGAGAAAATCACGACTGGAGATGCGCCTACCAGGAGGAACAACACCAGTACATGCAGATAAGGCAACTGCTGATTCAACTTAGGGCACAAGCCAGTTTTCTACCATCGTTACCCCTGGAAACAACTACGCATGAGTAGGGTTGGCACCAGAATATCCGGGGGCTGCTCTAACCCAGCATCCCTATCTAGATGTAGTGACCATCCCAGGGAAACTGGCCTGAAGAGATTAGTTGATCCTGGTACGACCAGAGGGAGATCCTCCCCGATGGTAGGGATCACAATGGCCACCTTCCCAGTAACCCAGACAATATAAGGGGATGGGTAAAATGCTTAGCTGGAAAAACCCTATAATAACATAGGGCTACTGTTGGTCAGCTGAGGTTGTGCTCGTTGGCTCGTTTGGAGGTGCAAATGGCATTCAAAAATTGAAAATTGATTTCACCACACGAACTGAGGGCCAAATTGACATTGCTCAGTGGTGCGTAGAAATGATACTGAAGTTACTGCAGTCTTCAGTGGCCATGCTTCACATCTCAAACATGCAGGTAGTGGTGTTGACAGGCAGTTAGTTATTCAATGCCACTTATTTAGGCACCAAATTGACATGGTGAGTAGGCAAGTGGATTGTTGACTGCGAACTTCCAAAAATGTAATGCAGCTGAGTAATTTTGATGGTAAGTGAACATGACAAGAAATGGTGAACTGCAGTGCAGGATGGCTCTGGTTGGAGCCCCAGCTACCCTAGAGGGCTTGTAGTAGAACAAGACCTATGTTGTGGCCTGCTGGCAATTCCTTCACACACCCTGCAAATGACGTGGAAATGGGGCTATTTGGAATGTTCCATACACTCTGAACTGGAATTTTTTATATTCAAATTATCATGTTTCTACCCATGCGAGCAGCATGCAAGTCAGTGTTTCTGTTTTTAGTGGTTGTTTCCATAAAGTTATGTATGTAATTATCAGGGGCGTATATTCAAAGTGTGCTAGGTGTGCGGCGCACACCCTGTTGAAACTATAAGTTTTTGAAAAAAAAAAATATATGTCATCTTAGTACTTATATTTCAGAAAGCAATAGACACACTGAGTGGAAATAGTACGGCAGCCCGCTATAATGTACGAGCAGGGGTTTGAGGGAGAAATGTGGAAGGATGCGCGCGCAGCTTGCAAGATGCAACGAGGAAGCAGTGAGGAGAGAGAGAGACAGAGCTAAAGCGTTCTGCCGGACAACAGCCTGCTGTTAGTAACAGAATGTGGGTGCAGGGGAAGGGAGGAACGTTGCGTGCGCAGCTGAAAAGACTAGAGGGGAAGCCTAGTAGCCAATGTCATTGCGGCTGTACAAAACTCATTGTGCGCTGTCGCCCGGCAGATCGCACCCTGCGTGAAAACGTTTGCTGGAGATTGATGCATTTTCGTGACAGACATTCTCCACTGTCGACACACCGTGTTTAGTTTATGTTTTTTAACTGTGGCAATTTTTTATTAACGTAAACTGTATTGAAATATTTTCTTTCCAAAAAACTGGTAGTTTGTGTTTTTGTCGCAATTAGAAATTGACAATGGAAGAAAATGTGACTGTCAAACACTTGCTAGAAAAAACCGTTTTCAGTGTGATCACTTCAAGAAAAATTAGAAGTAGTTAGAAAAGGTATGCCAACACCACTGTTACCATACCTGATTTCAGAGCGTAAGAGCATGGAAGAACAGTACACTGGACGTATTTCTGTTTCGCAGTATGAAAGTGTTGATTGGTTGACGAGGTTGTCCTGATTTAAATAAGCTTTTCTGTTGGCCTTGTTTGCTATTTTCAAAATAAAAATCGACGTGGAATAAACACGGGTTTTCAGATTTAAATCACCTGTCAGTCACTCAACAAGAGACATTCAAAATTACAAAATCACATCCAATCATTTTTGCAGCTAAAAATGTTTGGGAAAAACAGGGTTGACAACTTATTAAATGAGCAGCACCGACATAATATTAGTCAGCACAATGAACAAGTTAACAGAAACTGAGAAATTCTGAAAAGACTCATTGATTCAGTTTGTCATTTGGCTAAACAACAGCTCCCATTAAGAGGTCACAATGAGTCGGATGCTTCTGCTAGCAAAGGAAATTATTTGGAATTTATTAATGGGTTGAAAAACTATGACTCCCTGTTAGAGGCACACCTAAATACATCTACAGAATTTAGAGGAACTTCCCCAACTGTTCAAAATGACATTATTAAAGCAATTTCTGAAGTTGTCAAAGAATCATTGAAAAAGGTAATTGAGTCAGCAGACTTTGTAGCCATTATGCTAGACGAAACTTCTGACATGTCGTGTAAATCGCAATGTCAACAGTTGTGCGTTACGTTCATGAAGGCAATTTTAACGAAAGATTAGCTGGTTTTACCTACGTCAGTTCAGACAGAACTACTAATGTTTTGTTTACTCATGTTGAACACATTGTTAATGAATTTGCCATTGCAGAGAAGTTTGTTGGCCAGACTTATGATGGAGCCTCGGTAATGAGTGGTCATATAAATGGCTTGCAAAGTTAGGTTATGTCAATGTATCCTAAATCACTCTTTCACTCACCGCTATGCCCATCTACTCAATTTGGTTTTGTAACAAAACATCTCTAACATAAAAGAATGTAAAATATTTTTACAAACTCTGAGTGGTCTTTCTTCATTTTTTTTTCAAGTCTTCTAAAAGAATGTACGCTTTACAGGAATTTGTTCAAAAAAAGTTGCCATCACTTGCCCCAACTAGGTGGAACTTCTCATCCAGATTAGTCCATACAGTTAAAGAACACAGAGGCGAACTGTTAGACTTCTTCAACAGTATTCTTGATAACACAGATAATTGGGACAGTGGTGCAGTGGTCAAATCTCACAGTTTTTTTTTAACTTTTCTAAACAATTTTCAGTCCATTGCTGGAAATTTTTTTTCAAAACTGTTTAGTTACACAGATGTCTTGTACAACATACTGCAAACAAAAAATTATGTCCTCATGTATTGCAGGAAGAAAATTAAGGAGATTTCAGAACAGCCACAATTTGACAGGGAACACTCTTTCAATATTTTTTTGGAAATCGGCAGAGACTCAAAATTGTAACAACAGTACCAAACACAGTGCAAAGAGACTTTGTTCTGATGAAACGGAAATCAAAATGTATCATCGTTTGTATTTTGAAATAGTTGATCACATTCTCTGTGACATAGAAAACAGGTTCTCTTCCTTCGATAAGCTAAAAAATTTTCACCTACTCGACTCTCAGAAATACGAGAATTACAAAGTAAAATTTCCTGATCATCATTTACATAAACTGTCATCAATTTATGGACCACTCTTTGACTATGTTGCTTTGAAAAATTAGCTCTTTAATACTGCACAGTTCATCCGAGTTCTCTTCCAAGAATGCGTACAAGTTAGTTTCGTTAATGAACGAGCATGGCCTTAGTTCAGGGTTTAGTCAAGTGTATAAATTATCAAGTTTAATATTGACGATTCCGAGTACTTCGTCTTCTGTGGAACGTTCTTTCTCCGCTCTTAGAAGACTAAACACGTACGTAAGAAACATGCAGTCGCAGGAAAGACTGAGTGGGTTAAGTCTACTTCCCGTTGAGAAACAAGCCCTTAACATTCTGAAAAGCAAGCCCTCCTGTTATAACAGTGCCATTGAGAAATTCTTGTCCCAGGAAAGGAGAATTGAACTGATGTACAAGTGACATTCGTTTGTAAGCAAAACTGAAAATTCTCAAATGTTTTTCTCGAAGTTAATTCTGTAGGAACTTAGTAAACTATTGCCACATCGGGTCAGAAAAATCTGAGCTAATTCTATATTAGTGATTTCTGTGTAGATTACTTAAAAAAACTATGTTGTGAACAATACTGGATTGCTTCGTATTTCCTCAGCAGTGGCGTGCTCCTCATGTGTGTAATTAGTATTTTCAAGGTCAAGCGATGCTTGCCTGGTGATATTTTGTGGTAAGACTGCTGTTTTTTCTATTATCGTAATGTAAGATTGGAATTTTTTTGTAACATGCATGCCTCCACATGTCGGCAGTGAACCCGACATAAACGCAGCATAAAAACGAATGTGCCGCCTGATAAGCAGTGTAACATAGCACATGAAACGACGAGTTTTGCGCACAGACAAAAATATTCCACGACCTCGCTCTGGCGACAGTTTAACAATATCTGTATGTCGTATTTGGCTTTTCTTGTGCAGATATAATCAATTTCAGGGTGATCATACACCCAGATATTGATGCCTTATGATTGCATGAAGTGGGGCTATGAGCGTATAACTTTCAACTGTAATATTGCTTCTAAGTTTTCTGATGCTTAAGATAACAGCACGCCCACCAGATTTATTCAGGAGACTCCACTGGTAATTATTATGGCATCAATGGTTTTCCTGTCTGTTTTACATGCACTTAAGTCAGCAGGTTTTACTAAAAGATTTGGTTTATTTTTTTTGTTACACATTAACTTTTTCTTTGCAACATTTATGAATTTTTTTTATATAAGGTTTTCATATTTTTATTTATATTTAGATCTGAAGTTTAATGTTAGTGATGTTTATATTTTTTATCCAGAAATTTATCTTCAAACCACTATGTTTCCACCACCCTATGTACCTGGTGCCAGAAGGCAATTACAATAAAAACTTTTATCCTAACTTACAACTGAATATGTCATATGCGGTATAACTATGCTTGAGTTTACACCTGAACCCACCACCTGCCGGTCGGTACGTGAACAGTATAACTGCCACATCAGCAGAAATTAACAATTATGCATCACAGTTAAACAGCAGTTCCTTATGTGATAAGATATGTTGGGAGATTCGTTCACTTCAAAGTACTGTCTGTCCTTGAGAGATATTTTGCTTATCATACATCAATCGACAGTGGCGGCTTATATATGCTGATTTGTTGAGCACTTCATTTACTTTTAACTGTACACAATGGACAGGAAAAAAAAAAAAAAACTGAATTTGATAAGCAGTTGTTTTCCCACCAGAGTGGGCAGAATTATTACATATATTTTTTCCCACTTGACAGAGCTGATAAAATATCTAGGACGCAATATACGTACAGATTAATGATAAATTGTGGGAAAACTTAGGCTACATTGCTGGGCTTTCATATAACATTAATTAAGTTGATAGGAGGTTCAAAACATGTATCAAATACTTAGTACAAAAACTGGTCTACCTATTCATTACTTATTTAAACCAAAATTTAACCCTTGGCTGACCAACTAAATTCAATATTAAAAATATTGCACACAGAAAATTTTTACATCCAAGTGTTAATATAATGCAAACAGGATTAAAACAATCTTTGATATAACAAGTTTTTTTTTCTAATGTACAGTTTTAAAAGACAATTTTTGAAGCAGAATGAACTTAGCATGCATTTACACCAGGACATGCACATATTTGCAGCTTCATTTCATTGCTAATATGGCCTGCAAATCACTAACTATGTAATGTATTAAAACGCCTCTTGATGGCGCTAGTGTCGCGGAGTTGTGCGAAACCTCCGTGGTTACTTGTTGTTCAACTGGCTTATGCTCTTATCAACAGTGTGTGTTATGAAATGTGTTATGATATCGAAGTTATGTAAATTCCAGATATAAGATGACAGAATATATTCTATGTGATATCAATTGTAGTGTTCGTGTATCATTTAATCTCCAAGAGATAACAAACTATTTCAATAAAACTTATTTAATCTTCAAGGGTCCACCTACCGAGTCATTGGCTTTGTCATACATATTTTTTTTCCTCTACGCCTTTAACCTCTTTTATATGTCCTTGAATATTTAGTCCTACTTAATTAGCTTACTATACGAACTCTTAACACACAAAGCTTAAAACTACGTAAACAGATAATATCAAATGTGATTTAAAAGTTGAGAACAATCTCTAAAGGGCTCACAAAACAGACAATTAACAAACTATAAAAAAAATGCAAGTCGGATTGCTAATTCAAACAATTCTGATTTAAAATACCCTATATAGAAAAAAAAAATTTCCCACTTCAGTAACCTTGTACTGGTGAAAATGGTAATATTATAGTGATCGTGTTTAAAATGTCTGCAAAGCTCCCAATTTATTTTTAAAGATTGCACTGCAGATAGCGATTGATCTTCATAATCAGTGTTTACTGATGAAATTGTACAGAAATAAGTCGCACGTCTCATACTGTATATTGACGTGACCAAGCTTGGCTACGACGATAAAGCCAACTTGATCTGCGGTGTTTCCAGAGTTGTGAAGTAATATGTGTGTGCCCGGCGCCACAGCTCTGCGGTGAGCTGATGAGATGTAGGGTCGTTCGGCCGACAGCCTAGGGACTCTGGTGAACACTCCGTCATACACACATTGCCGAGGTTGTGGGCCACCTCGCACGCCTTACTTGATTATCAATAAAGAAACAGTGATGCTGGTTGTGAAGGTATTTATTACCCTGTTATGTACACTCAACTACACAGAAGGCACGTGGCCTGAATGGCCCGGAACTACAAGCGACCACGTGGTCTTATCATGTGAAGCTCGAAATGCACTTTTGATTCCCGATAAATAATAACGTCGCTCTCCCCTCGGC
>NQII01005316.1:56743-129902 GCA_002778355.1 Clitarchus hookeri
TAACCTGAAAATATAACTTAAGCACGGCTTCAGAAAAGTTGGAAGTAACGAGGAATAGACTAAAACATACACATGATAATAATTTGAAATTACTAAAGAGAAAAATCACAGAAAAAAATTTAATTCCTGATCTCTAATTGTTGTACAGTATTAAAGCAACATATTTTATATTGAAACATGCCACAAATTTTTAATAGTCATTACCTCTGTCAAACTCATCATTTAAAATTGTTGAAATAAAAGGAATCCTTTGTGAACTTCTTTACGAAATTCATTCCATCTACATTACATGATAAGTGAAATGGCTTTATCAACTTTTTTGCCAAGTAGTTTCAAGGATAGATGATTCTCGATGACAAACATGATTTGAAAATTGTGACCCAATTAAAGCAAAATATAAATTACATTAAGATTTCTTGAGCTTCAATATCTACCTGACTTTGGACTCGAGGGTTTCGGTCGTGCAACTTTCCTTGCAGCTGACTTTCCCTCACCTGGCAACACGCATGCTCTCTGCTAGCTTTGTCGGTGCTTCTGCCCCAAGTTTACTGCCCCACCAAAGCAACGAACCAATTATCTGCAGAATCCACACATTCCTCTTTGTCACCCATAATTGGTGGGCCTTCGCTGGCAATCCGCAGCTCGGGCACCTCGTGCTTTGCTGGTACATAGACCCGATATTTGTTTCTTCCAAACGTGATTGGTGAACAGCGCTCGAGTCAGCACGTCTTAACAGTTACTTTTAGTGGAAATCCTGTAGGTCTGCCATCAGTATTCTGCATAATGATGGTTTAAGAAAAAAAAATTAAAAAATGTTTTAGTGTCACTATGAAGTGATAAAAAATTTAAGAAACAAATTTTAACTGCACCCTAAAAATTACTTGTCACAAACCAAATGGATTTTATTTTATATAGTTATGTGCAGAAAACCTAAATGAGATGTAGTGTAGACTTCAAAAACATTACATATTCAGCTTCTCAAGTCACCAAATTGTGACACCTCCACCTGAATTACCAAGGGCACCAACACTTTCTTAAAACATTAATTAACGTCAGATGAGAAAACTAGTAGTTAAGTACCTCCGTCATAAATCACAGAGTTTTCTAAACTTCTATTTAAAAAAAAAATAATTTTTTCTCTAACCCTAATTTTCTATGGGAGACCACACTTCTCTTGGAAGAGCTCGCCAACACGAAGACTGGACGTAGAAGCCAGTTATCACTGGTTCAAAGTTTCAACGGTGCCTTGGATATGCTCAATTATTATGGGATTAATTAGGTGATTTCTGCAGAACTTCAGGCAGACATTTTTTTTTATAGCAAAATTCGAAGTTTCATTTTAATACCAATTTCATCATCCATATTAATTTTGGTCCAAATTAACAAAGTTAATCGCAAGCAAATTGCATCAGTAGGTAAGTCTGGTACAACAGGTATATAATAATGTGGATTTACACATAACTGAACGCTTTTAAAAACACTTCTTAGTTTCTTTTATACTTTGTGCTATCATCTGCCAATTTCAAAAAATTAATATAGTACCCACACTGCAATTAAGTAAAAGTGCAATGTTGTCACCAATTTAAAAATTACACTTTTAAGAAGACATTGAATCACAGAACTGAAAATCCACAAGTGGTTCCCACCTGAAGCCATGTCGACAGATGAGAGGAGGTTGGCGCTACTCGGGACCATCTGCTCTACCTAAGGAACTGATCTGTAGCTCTGGCCAGCCCGAATAACGGATGAGGTGAGGTGAGATGGAGGTGAAACAACAATGGAATGAAGACAGGGGAAGAAATAATAGAACTGTGGGAAAATCCTCGGTAATTTTCTAGATTAGGGGCTTTTCTGAAAATAAGAAAAAAAACTCCAGAAAGTGGTATATTTCGACTCTACTAATAACGTAGAACACGAATATACTAGGGGCATTAACGTACGACGAATTNCCGCATCCCACTCTCACCGCATCAGAATGTCCTATCCGAAAAATCTGACCTGGAATTGAACCAGGTACCCCAAAAGCGGGAGGACAGTGACTAACCAACAGAGCCAACCATGGGTCCTAAACACTCAAATATTTATCATAATTTAATTACAGTCATCATTACAGTAAGTGCTCCGGTGTTTACATTAAAACATAATATGCAGTTATTAAGTATATTTTTCACAGGTTAAGACCAAAATCAGTCAACTATAAACCAATACCAGACAATTATTTTTATTTGTTTTCATTACTCTACAGGTAGGAGCAAGACTTTTGTGGTGTTGTTTTAAGACAAATTTCATTATTAAAAATCCGAGACATCTGTGTTACTGGTTTAATTATGGAAGACTCATAAACTGAAACTTAATTACTACAATTCTTAGTTATTAGAGCCAAAATTTCACTGTGTTATTTTAACAAAAATGTTGTTACTAAGAAACTAAGTAAACAATAAATTATCCTTATACTCATACTTGCATAACAATTTTTTTAATGTTTATGAAACTGCATAAACCAGAGTAAGAATTTTATTTGAACTAAGATACACAGAGCACTGCCATACGTTAAAATATCACTTTTTGGGGGTTTTAAGTTTTTTTCCAACTTGTATGTTGAGGTTCCTAGACAGTGTGAATTTTTTGTCAGAATATTACACAAATGGCTTGGATATGATTATAGAGAGAGAAAACATTTTATCCAGGAAATGAAACTATTTTTATATTTGCTTTTTCACAATATTGCTTTTATCATTAAATTATTATTTTAGTCTTATCTACACAGTATCTGATACTTACTGGTGTTATTCACTCAGCATGAATAATAAAACCTAACATTAATTTCCTTTTATTCCAATAATCTGAAAACTTACATTGTTCTTGATATCTTGATATCACTTGGTTGATACATTTTTTTATACAAATTGTTAGTCATGGTTTCCCAGGTTAAATAAAAGTATTTTTGCTTAATTTCATTTCATTTCGTGTTCTAACTTACATTTCAGTGTTAACTTGTATTTTCATTGTTATTTTGGTTTTATCGCTGTTCACCATATAATCTTGGTTCTATCTATGGGATATAACATCAATATGTACTTTAACAAGCCTGCCTACAAATAAATAAGAGAATCACTAACATTAATTCGTCCTGGTCTTGTGGATCTTTCATTTCCTTCTGGCCACCCATAAAACACAACTAAACATGCAGAAGGCAAGTCATTTTTTTCAGCCATTTACTGCACTGAAATTTCCCTCATAAAATGACAATGAGGGGTACAAAATTACAGTATTTAAAATTTTACAACACGCAAAGGTCAACAAGCTGCAAATTTTAAATGCTGCAGTGAAAATTCTTTAATTTCAACAAATCCAATAAAATGTGGCTTTCAAGTTTCTTCTGTTCAGTCTGAGTATAATTCAGCACAAAAATTTGGCAGAAAGGTATGTATATGCTATTCATGGTAAAGTGAGAACTTTTTGAAGCCCTCTCGTTTGGAATAATAGCCGATAAATATATTTCAGACATTAACTTTTGAGTCCAGTGAAATATATACACTATGTTTATTACTTGCATGGCAATATTTATTTTAAAGAGTGGTTGAAGGATAATAAATGGCTGATAGGAGAAAAGTAACTAGGCCCTCAAAAGTGTTCACTTTACCATGAACAGCCTATACATAACTTTTAAATGGATATGTTGGCAATTACCAAATCAAATTTTTCATAAATTTATTGAAAAACAGTAGCAACTCTGTAAGAGTTTGTCACATCTTTGAGATTCGTAAGATGTAGACATCATCTCTGCGAGTGTGAAACCTTTCATTAATTAAAGAATGCATATTTACAATACACTGCACAATGAAAATGACAAACAAATGGACAATCACGTTGCATTGGCTGCCCTGCCATTTCCCTGACATTTTGTTTTAAATTTCAGCACACACAAAATTACACAAAAATTATTACTTTGCGTGCTCAAAAACCAAAACCCATCTTAACGTACTATTAGATAGTTGTGGCTATTTAAGTAACCACATGAAGTTTAAGCAGAAGGGTGACAACCACATATAATTTATTATTGAAATACAAAAACTTTTTTCTGCATTGCATACAGGTAACATTTTGTTAAAAGTGCATTATTAATACAAAAGTTAAATATAGCTTACATATTAGAGTATTTCCTGACATTTAACTACTATGTTTCGAATAACCTAACACTTCTCTGACAATTTACGAATTCCCTGAAATTTCCTGTTTTCCAGATTTTTCCAGGGCAAGTGGCAACACTGAAATGCTGACATCTAAATAGCAGTGTGCATCCTATTGTCTTTGCAGCATGCCTCTGTTGTTAAATAGCATTATGGGTTAAGTTCTAGCTTGGTGCCTCCCGCTCAATGTCCAAGTCACGCTCTCCAAGTAGTTCAGCTGCCTGCCGCTGCCTGCACTTGGCACCACTGTACACCGATGCAAATACTGTAATACCACACAGTTTGTTGCTTCATACTCGTGTTAGATCAGCTGCCCCATACATCAGACACAATGAGCCAGGTGGTGCAGTGGTAAACCTTTGGACCTGGGTTCATCCTGATTTTGATTTTCCATGTTTTCTGAAATCACTCCAGTCAACAGCTGGGATGGTTCCATATTACCGGCCATGGCCAATTCCTTCTTGCTCCTATTTCACTGGGCACCCTTGCTCTGTCTCTAATGACATCGCTGTCGACAATAAGTTACGCACTACTTACATGTGTAGCATATATCACCTATGTGTAATTATATCTTACACAATCGGCAAGCATTTGGATAACAGGATTATCTATCGCCCTTCCGCAGGCAGTGTCTGTGTGGTGGTGAAACTGTTCACACGTTTTATTATTTCACTCTCATAGTACCTGCCCCGTCGCGGCTAAACTGAGCCCAATCACGACCTGCCTTTGATTTCACTGGCTCGTGTGACCCAAAATGGCCGTCATGCATGACCATGCAGAATGTAGCTTCTCGCCCAGATCGAGTCACAGTCTGTCATCACACAGACATCAAGACATGCATCTCCTTTTGTGCAACCAGGTGGACATCACAGGAAGAGGGCGTAGTCCTGCAAAAGTGAGACAACGTGTGTGCGGGAAAGAATTCATGAGCGCCATTAACCACTGTCTTTCATAAAATAAAAGAGATCAAAGTGTGCAAGTGCACACCAAAGCACAGAACAAAGAAGCCAGTCACATAATATTATAGGTATAATAATTACACTAAAGAGCCAAATAAACTGGCACACCTGCCTAATATCGTGTAGGNGCCAATTTGAGAAAGGGTTGCACGTCTGTCACGTTTAATGATTCTCGTCAGTCGTCGTTTGTCCCGTTCTTTTTCTGGCCACAGCGAATGTCGAAGATGTGATGTTTTACCGGATTCCCGATATTCACGGTACACTCATGAAATGGTCGTACGCGAACATCCAAATATTATCGCTACCTCGGAGATGCTATGTCCCATCTCTCGTGCGCCGACTATAACACCACGTTCAAACTTACTTAAATTATGATAACCAGCCATTGTAGCAGCAGTAACCGATCTAGCTGCAGACCGCATTGCGTTACTCTGATTGGTTCCATACCTCTGTTATTTGCATACGCACGCCTATACGAATTTTTTTTTTGGCTCTTCAGTGTACAAATGAGAACAGAATTTTAGATTGTTAGTGCAGTGTAAGTTATATATTTGAAACATACTCAAAGAAACTAGTAAATCAAACACGTGTGTCACAAAAAAATTAAACTCTCCCACACAATTCACATATGTAATCTGAAATCAGCAAAAGGGAATCCAAGGCCAGACTACACCTGCCTTACTGTGTTGTCTCTCATACCGGCTGCCTGTAGGTGCCTGTCATTTGAAGCGGTGACATGGAACGAGATCTATCTTATAATGNGTTGTCTCTCATACCGGCTGCCTGTAGGTGCCTGTCATTTGAAGCGGTGACATGGAACGAGATCTATCTTATAATGGAGTGGCAGTGGAAAGCAAGAGATGGGGAAATGGGGGTTCCTTGAGAAAATCAGCTGGCCGGCGCCAATGTCAACACAATTCCACCAAGCAAAATTTGAGATAGCTCCACTGGGAATCAAACCCAGATCACTGCGAGAGGCCTTTCAAGTAGGGTTAAGCCACGAGGGCCTCCAACCTGATACTGAAAGCTACAGAAACCACTGTCACTTAACAGTTAGCATGCTTGCAACTTTGTTTTACAGGAGAAATATTAGGGCTGAATACATATTTACAATATATTATTTTTTCTATGTATTATATTACCATACTGTTATGCTTTCATGCAAAAAACGAATCCTACCGTAATTAATCTTTCAAAGTTGATCAGATATAAACAACACTACAACCATGAAGAACAGGTTTTAATGGTGGTTTTAGAATTAAAGATGAATCAACAACTATGTCTTCCAACTTGACAACAATCTTTGACAAGCTTGACGCAAGGGTCTACATGAAGTATAGATATTTCCTGTAAGGTACACCATTTTACCTTACGCAGATTATTTGCCATATCTGATTCTGTAAATAGATGTGGCTTACGTGACCTGAAGACAAAATACACATCTAGTAATGCCTTATTTTGAAAGAATGTCACAGAGTGCATTATTTTACCAAGGGGCTACAAACATCAATAGAGCTGTAATGTTGCTAGTAGTTTTTTACTGATTAGAAAACAATGTGATTAAAATCACAATTCATATAAATATCTGCATTTCAATTAATTTAAGCAGACATGAATGTAATGTGAAACCACTTACAATCAAAAGAGTTTGGGTAAACAGTACACTGATTTAATAAACGTGCGAAGTAACTATATACATTAATTTTCTTACCTTTGTGATGTAATCGGATGCATATAGAGAGATGTGTGATGCATTGTAAAAGTTAGTTTCTCCTGACACGATCGTCGTCATTGAGACCATACGACTCATTTAAACGATATGCGTATATTTCATGGTTGAATACGAAAGGAGAAGGTACCGTTCTTGTTTCGCATTATGCTACAGAACACATAAAGTAGCGTTATGTCTTTAAATTCCCCTCGAATAACTAACGGATACGGAAATTCGTAACCACTGTACACTCAATGCAAAGAAGTTGAACCACCGTTTCTCTAAGCTAAACTATTCTATCATTTTGAAAAATAAATTCTTTCAAAATAGAATAAAAAAACGCAATAATTTGTTTATTTTTAAAAAGTAATATATTTCACAGGATATGACCATAGTAATTTATTTCACAGAATATAACCACAACCCAAACAGAACATGGTAGCCACCAATATTGATTCTATGGTAATCACAATCATTGGTTTTTGTGCGGGTGATGTACCTACTGCAACTCTGAAATCTAAACAATTTTCTTCAGTTTAATTTGCGAGCGTATCTACTTCTTGTGCACATATTTGCAACATTTCTTCAACAATTCCTTTAGGAGAAACGTATAAAAATAGACGTGGATAGATTATATAACTAATTCTGAATTTCAGATAAATCGAAAATGCATTTTGCATTAATTAAGTATTGTGATCGTGCATGCTACGGTTGCGAATAGATAAAATGGATTTAAAAAAAACAAGGCAAAATAATGCAATTTTCATTATGAAATTATTTGAGTGTCCAAAAAAATTTCCATGAAAGGAACATCTTCATCAAAAAATTTATTGACACACATATTTATCAAGCCATATCAATAGTAACACTTTAACAAGATTTTTATTATTTAGCTATGTTAAGCGTATACAAATTTTAAAAACTAGGCTTTTTCCAACAATTATGTTCTCTTGCAATGCTTTATTTATGTGAATAAAATAACACTTAATAACAAACTTGAGTAATGCGAGTGACATATTTATACAACTTTTAATTCCAAATCAATTATTCTAAAATAAGGGCTGTATACACTCTTTTTGTGGTTATATATTTAAAAAACTTTACACATACAACAGATTCTTGCTCATTTATTTGCACTGGTAATTAAGTGTGCATACATTTCTTTGTTTAACATTGGACTGCCAAACATAACTAATTTTCATTAAACATTCCATTTAATAGAAGTACCACATAAAGCTACGTCATTAATAATGGCATTTAACATTTAATTAAGGTTGTGTATATCACCAGCATATGTCTCTTACATCAAGTGTTTCAGCATGTAATTTTTCAGTTAATAGGGATTTTTCCTACTGTTCCCTGCCTACCACATAATAGTATGATATGTTTAAAGACACGCTGTGTTCCTTTCTTTATTTGTGTGTGTATAAATAGAAAATAATGCATTTAAAAATAGACTACGATTTTGTGCGGGAAAAATGGACGCCGCAATGTTTATGTGCCTTGATTCCAGTATACATGCTGAACTTCGTTGTTTACATCCAAATGCCTTTAGAAGTTAATGTGTGCACTTAGAATATTTATTATATTTAGTTGTTTCGGGGGATTTTTATGTTATTGCTGTCTCATTAAACACTAACAAGTGTTGCATAGTTCCACTGAGCAAAAATATAACGAAATGTACTCGTAATAAGATACCTACGAATAGTTTGATGTGGAGTCGAGGTTGGATAATGGTAGTGGCATCACCGCTGCACCATTTTCGTGCAGAGTTCTGGTGGGAAATGCTCACCAGAGAAGTCTTGTAGATTTCTACTAGGCTGCTCTGCTGTTGTGGGTCGTGGCCGCGTCACCCAGGTGGCTAGGTTTTTCTCCCGATCCTCTACGTCTCAATTGAAGGATTATTAATTGTGGTTCGATAAGCTGCTAGCCGTGGGCAGTCGCAGTCGGCCCATTACTGCCGCGAGTGCCTCTTGTAAGGTGGACAGTAATGCTGGTGTCAAGATAGCTAAATGCGGAGTTGTAAGGATACTCCACACTCAATTAAATACTAATAAAATAACATGCTACACTGAAAACACTTTAAAAACCCTTAGAATAGCTGGTTCGTGGGTCCAGTTGCCGGAATTTCTTTAAGAGCCAAGGCCTGTACATCAAAATGCTGACTTGGGTATTGCAGTCATTTATTGATGTTTCGACACTACAAACCAGTTGACTGTGCTAATGTTTTTAAGTGAACCCGATGCATTAAGCACGTCGGGAGCTAATGCGGGAAAATTGAATGTATGTTCTCTGGATTAGAAAGGTGAACTTACAGTCCTGGGGTTATAGGTTTGCGGGAGGTGGAGAGGCTCTCCTCCCGAGCGAGGAAGTTACGTTAAGTTATACTGTTCTGGTAGAAAAATAAGTTAAAACTATGGTTCTTGGAGGAGGACAAAGAAGTTGGTGAAGTGCACAGGAGTCGAGAACTGTGCTGACTGCTCAATTGAATGCCCGTTTCAGACTAAATGGCTACCAGTGTCTGCCCGGCCTCTTGCCGTGAAGACACCAGAAATCGGACATGTGTAAGCGTAAAAGAAATGCAAAAAAGGGTTAGGCCCTTAATTGTTCACAATGCATGGGTGAGAAAGCTCCCTTAACTAAATGTAGACTGAACATCATCCCTAGTAAAAACTTGCATATTATCTACACTAAACAAGTTACTGAATTATGTTAGGTTTATGGGCACATAGTGCCGTAAACGTATCTATCCGAGTCCGTAAACCTGTTGACTGCTGCAAAAATAAACATTTACACATTTACACTCACTATTCCTACTAAAACACAAACTGAGATGCCCCCAGTCAGATTACGTCTGTAGGTGGCTAAACTTAAGTTGACATGGGTGAAAACCATGCTGCAAGTAAGAAGTCGATGACACTTCAATTTAAAGTAATTTGTAATTATGTATAGTAACACCGTTTACTTGGGGTTGGCACTATGTGTAAACTGGGAAGGATTTTGCTCTGCTTTTGGGGACCACTAACACTCGCAAACACTTAATGTGGCACAATGGTGTTGGTTCGTATGCATCCCAATCAGGGGTGGTATGGAACCTGGTGTCATCTTAAGATGTGCTGTGCACTGATGGTACAGTACTGATTGTGAACACATGTGCCAGTTAGTTGGGATACGAACCACAAGGTGATCCTGGTGTCGCCCACGTGGTCGGATCAAATTGGGACCATCAGCTGACTCGTGTGGTGTTGGGTGAAGTGGGTACTTTCCCAAAAACCATCGAGATACTGTAGCTGATGGCCACACCCAATGTTCTTGTCATCGGCATGGTGCTGGGCCATTGTTGTATTGTGGTGCAGCGAATTGTCGTGGAGACCAACGAGTTTGGCTAATGTAAATTGACATCTCCTCCCACCAAAGTGAAACTATTTGTGTACCGCACCATCATCCGCTGGGTAGCTACAACATCAGGCGCAGCATGCTGGAACCAGCAGCTGGGCCCTGTATGGTCGCAGGTTGTAGCGCCCCTGTGAGAGCCGCTCAGCTGGTGTGTTGAGTGGAGCCAGTGGGCATCATTGATGGGTGTGCCGGTACCTGGTAGTTCTGTGTGATGTACAGTCCTTACATACTATGTACCGTGTCCCCGTGACTGGACAAGGCAGCTTGAATCAGTATGGAGGGGTGTCACTCTTGTTCCCACTATAGTCATCACTGCTGCTGGTTTGGCAGGCCATGTCGAGGGGGGTAGCAGGTGTCGCTGTTGAGGTGTTCCCCCTCGGATGTTTGACTTGCCGCCCATATAGTACTTACTGTGCTGCACTCGGTGGTCTCTGCTGTCGACGTGACTGCAGTGGGTAGATCAGCCTGACTTATTGAGCTGCCACCAGGTGTCTCCTCGTCCGTAAGTGGTTCGGCAGGGTATACTGAAGTGGACGCCTCGGTGCAGGGCGCCACGATGTCAGGTGTCACGATGCAGGGCATCGTGATGCATGCACGCATTGTTGTAGTTTCTGCTGGTGTTTAATTTCGGCCGCTGTAGTGTGCGATACTGAGTCTTGTCCGCCACCTACTATACATGAGGGCGTTTGGATGCCGAGCATCATGGGGGAGAACAAGTCTCGCAATGTGTAGCAGCCTGACGATTCCGCCACTTGCATTGACAGTTCGTCGCTTGGTGGCTATTATGGTTCAGCACCTAAAACCTTTGTGACTACATGCGGATCACACACACGGTGCCAAGGCCAGCACAAAAGTTTTTGCTTGCCGAGGACAGCAGGTGCTCCCTGATGAAGACCTTCTGCCTTGGTCAAAGTAGCTTCGGTGATCGGTTAGTGAGGAGTGTATTCACCTGGGAGTGTCAACTCACGCCTCTGCAATATTGTGGCAGGTGACATGCCTGTTCCCTCGATGATACGGCGGCGGAGTATTAAGAGTGTGCAGGTCGCTCTCATGCTTTGCATCACTCCCCACTTTGTGCAAACATCGCGCCACTTTCTTCCAACGAATTGTGTCCCGTTGTCTGTCAGTAATGTTCAGGGATATATCCCCACCATGGGAAAAACTCATTCTCCAGGACACGGGTGACATTCCTGGTGCGCATGCTGGACACTATGCATGCCTCTGTCTGCATGGATAACAGGTTAGTGACGACCACCACGAACCTTTCCCCCATCGATGTCATGGGGTAGGGGCCCATGAGGTCAAGGGATACCATCTCGAATGGCTCCCTAGGTGTTCTGGGTTGTTGTCGTTTCTGGCTGTCAGTGCATCTAGCCTTAAAGTGGTTGCATCGTTGACACACTCGAATGTAATCTACATACATTGCATGATACGCCAGGTCAATGGAAGTAACATAACAAATTCTGCGTGGTTTGCTTCACACCCGGATACCCTGAAAAGGTTGTGGTACGCATGTAGTTGAGTACATCCGCACATTCTTCGGCTGGCAAGTAGATTTTCCACGCACTCTGGTCTTCAGTTGGTTGTCGATTATGCATCACCATTCTGTGGTCTGCTGGTTGCGGAGTGTGATCTTGGCCTGCAAGCCCAGTTCCGTTGCTTGTGACCTTACTACTACAGCATCACAGAGATCATCGAGCTTGATCATCAACAGGGTTAGCAGAGTTTGGCATGTTGGTGTTACCAGCATGTTCAGTAGGGGGCGGGAGAATCCCTTCCCACTCTTCCTCATCATACACAGTTTTTACTGCACTTGGTGACCTGGACAGCATGTCTGCCAACTGGTTCTCTGTGCATGTGCTCGATGTTGAAATCGCATGCTTCCAATAGTATAGACCAGTGGGTGAGTTTGTTTGGCGCTTAATGCTTACAGTGAAACCAGACCAGACAGTGGTTGTCGGTCCGTAGCATGAAATGCTGGTACTCTAAATATGGATGGTATCGTTTGAGCGCCCATACTACTGCAAGGCACTCTCTCTCTCTCTCTCTCTCTCTCTCTCTCGTTGACATCGTGCTGTTTTTTCGTTGGCCCGAATTTGGTGCTGCTGTAGTCGATGATGAGCTGTTCATCATTGTCGCCGAGTTGGAACAGGATGGAGCCTAGGCCTCTTTAGCTGACGTCCATCTGGGCATAGAGATGTCTACTGAGGTCATGGCATGCTAGGCATTGCATTCCCTAAAATGGCTCTTGATGGCCAGGAAACTCCTTAGCTTCGGCATTCCAGTCGAACATGCAGCTGGGTAACATGAGTGTGGTGAAAGAAGCAGTTATTGTTGCAAAGTCTTGGATGTATTCACGCAACCAATTCAGCTAGCCGAAAAAATTCCAGGCCTGCTTCTTGTTGCATGGTCTCTCATAATCCTCTATCACTTGCATATGTTCGTTGTTTGGTCTGTTACAGTCATTGTCCACAATATGTCCCTGGAAGTTCAGCTGTACTTTTCCTAGGTGGCATTTGAGGTTCGCACATGCGAGACCATTGATGGCAAGGCGCTCCAGTACTAGGGAGAGGCGGTGAACAGGACCGTCGCATGGGCGGGGCGACCGGGACGATCGCCCCGGGCGCCGTTTGGCAAGGGGACAAAATAAAACATTAAAAATTGAAAAGATTAACATTGAAAAAAAAATTAGATGCACATAACGTATTTTTTTGAAAGTTAGGTATAACAGAATGAATTTTGAATAATATGTTGCATGTATTTATTGAACAAATAAATAATTGACACTAATAACTTTATATTTGCTAAGTTATCCCAAAATAAATATTTGTTGTCATGCCAGTTTGCAGAGCAACTGGATTTACTTGTATACTGTTAATAATAATAACCTAATAATGAACTCCACTGTGTAGTAGGCGTGGGCCCCTTCCTCTTTCCTCTTTCTTCCTCTTTCCTTGAATTATCTCTATATCAATATTACAATGTTGATAAGGGGCGCCCTTACACATGCACACACTCGCTGCCATGTAGCGCTTTTATATTTTTATCTCACCCGAACTTGGGACGCTGACTCATGGTTGAGACACTGACCTCAGATCCCCCACCGCCGGACCGGTGGCGCCTCGCATTCCTCACATTCCTCGCAATCGCATCCACCTGCCACTGTCAGTCTTGTCACTGTTTCCGAGCAAAGCAGGATCTTGAATTCTGTGTTGAATTGAATTACGTGAATTGTGAGTTTGTCTTGTGTAGTTGTGTCAGTGTCCGAAATGTCAAAAAAGTTGTCGGGAGCTCAGCGGCGAAAATTAAATAAGGTTAGTGAATTAGCGTGTGAAGTGTTAATGTCCAAAGTGCCAAGACTAACTAGTTTTTTTCAATACTTAAAATTCTTTTTAAAACGCATCGGCAGTTCCGGCAGAGCCAGTTACCGTCTGTGACCTGACAAGTACCAGTTTTCAAGGAACTAGTGAAGAAATTCCTGTCCTTCCTACAGGGATTGAAGGTCGAGACGATAACCAAGAGGTAAATTTAACGTTAGAGTCTGAGATTGACAATTACACCAGCAAACATTGTGATAGTTTGACTTTGTCTGAAGACCCTGGAAAATGGCAAGAGCTCATCTTAAAAGTGCAGCACAATGACCTAATTTTAAAATGCCCTGCTGACTTTTCAAAAGAAGATTATCAGTATCCAAATAATTCCAAAAACAGGCATTTTTCAAACTGTTTTCGATTCTGTTTCGCTGAAAACTGCGAAAAAGTATTACGACGTTGGTTAGTTTATTCCGAAAAAAATGATTCGGCTTACTGTTTTTGCTGTAGGATTTTTGACCCATCCTTAAAATCACAGTTTGGACAAAAAAATGGGGTTTAATGATTGGAAACACATGGCCAATAGGTTGCAATCTCATGAAATGTTACCAGATCACTTTAAATACTTGGTCCAGTGGTGCATGGCTGAAAATAGACTCAAAGGGGGTACTTCAATCAACCAGGAAATTATTAATCAAATCAACACTGAAACACAACGCTCGGAAGAGGTGTTGCGACGGTTAGTCGAAATCACTTTGTATTTAGCAATGAATAACATAGCATTTCGAGGCTCGTCTTCCCAGTTATTTACAAAAAACAATGGTAACTTTCTCGGCCTTGTACAACTATTAGGGAAGTTTGATGCAGTTTTATTGGAATACTTACACAGACTATCCGACCGAGAGAATAACTTTCACTTGTAAAGTGTATCGATTCAAAATGAGATTATTAACATGTTAGGCAATGCAGTAAAGGAGAGGATAATCAAGAAAATAAAGAATACCAAATATTTTTCAGTAATTTTGGACTGCACTCCCGATATTAGCCATAAAGAGCAAACATCTCTAACGATTCGCTATGTTAATGAAGAAAATGATGATATTAACATAGAGGAGAGCTTTATAGCATATCGAGTGGCTGAAGAAACCTCCGGAGAAACTCTCACTGACCTTATGTTTAAGGAAATTTCCGAATGTGGACTAAACATGAAAGACTGTCGGGGGCAGGGTTACGATAATGGCGCCAATATGACAGGAATCCACAAAGGAGTTCAAGCTCCTTAACTATAAGATTTCCCTCTGGCTTTTTTCATGCCTTGTGGATGCCATAGTCTGAACCTGGTAATTGCTGATGGAGCGAAATCCTCGGTCAAATCTACATCTCTATTTGGAATTCTCCAGCGTATTTATACAATATTTTCAGGCTCTACAAAGCGTTGGTGTGTGATCAATGAACATGTCAAGAATCTCATGCTAAAAGAAGTATGTGAGACACGATGGGAAATCCACATATCTGCGGTTCAGGCTGTTCGCTATCAGTACGTCGAAGTCCGGGATGCTTTGATCGAATTGAATGAGAAAACGGACGACCCTCAGACAGCGAGTGAGGCTCATTCCTTAGTCAACCAGATTGAAGACTTTTCTTTCTTAGTATGCTTACTAGTATGGCATGATTTGCTGTTTGAAATCAATTTCATCAGTAAAAGTCTTCAAGGGAAAGCCAAAGGCATTAGTGATGCTGTGAATAAGTTCAATAATTGCTTGGACTAGTTAGACAAATTTAGAGTAAGTGGGTACAATAACGCAATAATTTCCGCAAATGAAATTGCAGAAGAGCTAGAAATACAACCAGTCTTCCCTGAAAAAAGAATTCGCAAAAAGAAACGTGTCTTTTTGTACGAAAGTGGTGACGAAGTGCAAACATCTGCAGAAGACACATTCAAGAGGGAGGTATTTTATCCATTAGTGGATACAGTTGTAACTTCAGTGAAAAGGTGGTCAACTGCAATTAAAAACCATACAAAAAAAGTACCCCGAGAAAACCTGAAAAACCATACATAATTCGCTGTGGGTTTTTTGTATAACGTGGCTAACCTTCCAGCAAAAGATGACTTAAAGCAAAGTTGTTTGAAACTAGAATCCGCCTTAAAAAATACTGACGACGTATCGGATATCAACGGCAATGAACTTTTTTGTGAACTGCAACATGTGAATGCCTTCTTGGAGTTGAAAGAACCCCAAGTTCAACGTATTGATGTGTTGCGGGCAATCAAGAAAAAAGGCAGCAAAGACTTATTTATGAATCTCTGGATTGCACTAAGAGTTTTGTTAACCACACCAGTGACAGTTGCTAGTGCTGAGCGTAGATTTAGTAAACTAAAACTTATAAAGACATATATACGCTCAACTACGTCACAGGAGAAACTGAATTCTCTAGCCATCTTGTCCATTGAAAACGACGAAGCACGAAAAATAGACTTTAAGGAAATTCTCACGATATTTGCTCGTCCAAACACCAGGCGAATGCCATTAAGTGTTTAGTACCTTATCTTTATTTGATAAATGGGGTTCCCTTTTCTATATTCTATTCAATGTATATATCGAGGTTTCCCACACTATTAATTTGCATTAATAACGCCTATAGTATTTGTTTATGATTGTTAAGATTTTCTCACATTATTTGTATTAATTGGTTTTTCAATACAATCTTATTAAAAAATATATTTCAATTGTTATTTTCATTCCGGACTCTGGTTTTCTTGTAACGTAAGCCAATTAGGTGTCTCTTTTAGGGCACAAAAACACAGGCAGCGACGCAACGAACGCAGGGGCTTGGAACTTGTCTCACCAATGTGATTGGGNGGAACTTGTCTCACCAATGATTGGTAAAAAAAGGGGGAGGGGGCGCCTGACGAAATCTCGCCCTGGGTGCAAAAAAACCACGCGACGGCCCTGGTGGTGAATGTGGTCCTCTCACGTCTCGGACCAAATTACGTTGTCTAGGTAGGCGAGAGAGAAGTCGCCTGCCAGACCATCTAGTACGTAGACCATCATGGCTTGAAATGTGGATGGTGCACATTTCTACCCGAACGCCATCGTATAGAATTGAAACCGCCTTCCATTCGGCACGGTGAATGAAGTTTCGCGTCTGTCTTCTGGCTGCACTGGAACCTGCCAGTAGCCACTGTGCAGATCAAGGGATGACATGATTTTGGCCTCTCCTAAGATGTTAAGAGCATCCTTAAAGCTGATGTAGTGACCAGGCTGAGGGGTTTAACATCGATGCAGAAACACCATGTTCCGTCTTTCTTCGGTGCCAACATATTTGCTGAATTGTAACGGCTTTCTGTCAGTTCGATGACCCCCTCCACTAACATCTCACGTATCTATTCTCGGATTATCTTACTCTGGTGGCTAAGATAGCTGTGTGGTGGTGTGAAAATTGGCTTGTCATGCTCTGTTGGTATTGCATGCTCCCAGGTGTTGGTACGTCGTAACAGATCCGCAGCTACAAATATGTCCGGTCCTTCCTCCAGCACTCGTGGTACCGCCGATAGACCTACCCCCCCCCCTTACTCTTCTCTCGGTGGTGGTGGACTGTCCTTCGCATCTGCTGCCTTTCCCCTTATTATTCCAAGGGCAATCACTATGCCAGTGGTACTGCTCATCTGGACAGTTTTTGCGTGGGCATGGCAGCTTCTTCGTTTTGTCCCATGCCAGTTTGCCATTGTTGGTCACTGTGGGTTCACTTGGTTTTGGTGGTTGTGGCACGATGGGAGGTGTATCCTTCCGAGTCACGCCATTGTTACCACCACTGCTGTAATTTTTTTTTGCTTCTGCTGAACCCACCGGCTGCTTTGTGTGATGTACTCTCCTCGCAATCTTGGTTTACATGCTTGGTGTCGTCCAAGATCATTATCGAGCGCATGAATGCCTCTAACGGGACATGAATGAGGGGTGATAATGTGCTGCGGTACACCAGTATACTGTGTACCATATAAGAAGGCCACATTCTTGACAGTTGACGATCGCCGTGCCGTTTCGTTTATGTATCCATTCGCCATCAACTGGTGTATCAAGTATAGGCTTTGATGCTGCGAGTCAGCGCGCCCAGGAGGTGCTGCTACGTGTGGCAATTGGTGAACTGCTTGGGTGGCGCTGCATTCTTAAACGGAGCTTGGTGTATGTGTGTCGGGTCGTTCGTAAACGCTGTACACGAAATATATGTTACTTCAAAAATTACACAGAGCTCGCGGGAAAATAAAACCATTTGTATATGCACGTAAATATGTTATTTTAAACAACAAAACTATAATATGTTTCTGGGTGCAGTTCGGGATATGGATAACATATGGCGTGGAAGGGCGTGTTGTAACAGATGTCATGCCTGTACCTCACAAGATGGCAGCACGTGGTTGGAGATTTGGGAAACATGAAAAAGGTTTCGATGTTTCGTTACATTTGGATATGGATCGTTTTATTGCGAATTTCATTTTGAACACCTATACATTACTACTTTATCAAGAAGTTTAGTTTGTAACAGTAAATACCTCTGTTTTATGACCACGTAAAATATAATGTATTAATTAACCTTGGAACTCTTTCTTATCGCGCATATTTTTGGTTGTTCTAATGTGCGTCGGCAGTGCACTCACAATAGCCAACATCATATTAACTTTTGTTCGTTCGTGCATCAGCTGATACAGGAGTTTGTAAATGGCACATTGTTTGTTTTGAATACATTAAATTGCCACTCACTGACTATCAGAATGTGGCCTTCTTATATAAAATGAACTATAGGACCATTCTGACTACTACCTCCAGTACCTCGGTCACCATCATACTTGGGTGGTACTGCTGTACCATGTGTATCTTCCGCATAGCACAAGCCGTTAGAGTTTCGTGGGTCGTCTGTTTGTAGAGCACTGTGCCACTGTGTGCTTGTAATGAGGGGAATGTACCATTATATCGGCACTGGAATGCTCTTAAAAATGTGATCCATTTCATCCCATAATGGGTAACCGATCGCCAACATTGCAGTGCGTCTCCACTATAGCTCGGTTGATATTCCTACAGTAATTTGTAGTAATGTGGTATATGGTACTTTATTTATATTATTAATAGATGTATGTGACCTTCGATTATTATTTGTACATTTACACTGGCAAGTGTTGGCATTAATTGTTAAAAATTCTATGGTGGCTGACATCACAGCCGATTGGTCATCAAGTGCACACAACTTCGGGTGACCGCACTGCTGTAAAGAACCGAACCGGGCGATACGCTCCACGTGCGCGAGGAACCCGCGAGCGGTAAAGGCTGCTGCCTTCCGGGAAGATGGTCCACGATTACAACTAAGGACCAGGCTACCATATCGCGTCGACCACGTGTTCCGTGTGCAACCACGTTGTGTGATATACAAAACACTGTTGAGAAATGGAGTACAACCCAACTGTACCATCCATCTGTCGGAAGTGTGATCAGTGTGGAAAACACCGAACACTTGATCCCTTCGACAAATATAACATATGCACAGGTATATGCAGGTGCCCGCCGACCGAATACAATGCATACTTCCTGACTCCACTCGCTTCCACAGCGGTCGCCTACTGCTGAGCACAATCCATGTGTGCGGGGGCTGGCACAGACTCCGTGCGCTGTGCTACATGCCAATGCGTAATACATACGAGTTGCTTTCAACACACAGAATGGATTACCCTGCAATACCATCAGTTCCAGTGCTTGCAATGCATGGAACAGTGGACAAAATTACAGCCAGAACTGGATGTGGTACTGGTGGACACAGGCATATCGCCAGTTGCCATGGCAAGCCCCTGGATGGTGTGCAGCGATCCCTGCGAAGTGCTTACTGTCTGTTGCATGATGAAACGATCCTCCTGTTGGTGGTCCACCAAGGTTGACCAGAGCCTTCTCGATAGATGTGTTTACCCTTCTGTTCCCATTGCATAAAAACACTGACATACAATATAGTAAGAACGGTTCAAGTGGCGATCAACCCATCGAAATGTCCAACCAGCCTCTCGGAGCTTGACGATGCGGCCTCTCTCAAACCCATACAGCTTGGCAAAGGCTTGTCGAGTGTGCTGTTGGGGCAAGCTGTGAATTCACTGAACTGGCTATGTGGGTCACACTGCTAGTATGGCCTTATTCGGTGTCTTGCTGCTATGAATGATGGAGAGACATGTATACCCCTTACTGCCACATCAGTGTAAGCAAACTTCATTAAACACAAACGGGACACATGTGCTATGACGATACTGTATGGCAACCTTCGATTTACTCACACAATTTGTTCATGGTGGTCAAAATTTTTGCAAAAGAAAGTTTATTGATTTTAATACACAAATGAAAAAAAAAGCTTCAAACAATTTTTAAAAATAATTCGTTCATTAATTAATAATTAAGTTTTTGGTAAAACAATGGAAATAATAAGAAAACGAGTTTGCATAAAATTACTTAACTATGCTAGAAAGCTTAAAAAATTAATTTTTAAACATAATTTTCTTAGAGCAACTATTTTTAGTGAATATTTAGAAGTTTTTCATATGAATAAAACAATGTAAGCCTTTGTTAACTAATGTATGTTAAATTAATTAGATTTTAAAATTTTCAAAATAATTATTTATTATAAAATTATGAAACCGAGATATAAAAAAAATATCAAATTATTTTATAAATATTCTTAATATAAACACTGAAGAATTATATTTATATAAAATAAATAATACATTAATTTAAATTTACTTCTTATACAAAATATAACATTTAATACACTGCAAATTAACAAAAAAAAAAAGTGATATGAAAGTGTAATTAATGGGTAAATAATGACTGAATTTATAGGATTAGGAGTTAAAATATAAACTTTTTAAGTTGATGAAATGGCTATAAAAAAAAAATAAAAAAAAATAAAAAAAAGGTGTTAAAAATGAGTAGTTAAAAGTGAAATAAAATTTGATGTATATAAGAATTATCTATTCGAAGAAAATANTCTATAAAAAAAAATATAAAAAAATAAAAAGGTGTTAAAAATGAGTAGTTAAAAGTGAAATAAAATTTGATGTATATAAAAATTATCTATTCGAAGAAAATAAAATGTTTGGGAAAATTAATTTAATAATGTTTTTTTCGTCAGAATGAGATTTATATAGTACGAACAAATAAAATAGTTAAAAATAATCATTAAGAATATGACATAATAATAATTTTAGAAAATAAAATGGGCACAATACCCTGTGGCTGTCGAAGCAAAACTAAGAATATGGAACTAATATAATATATATTTAAAAATCGGAAACCAGCATTATCTTGCACCAACAAAATTATTTAATAATCCCAACCATCACAACAATCTAAATCTAGTATATCTTTAATTCTCCAACTTTATCTGATTCTAATTCATTATTACCAATTTTAAAATAAATTTAGAAAAAAAATTGAGAAAAAACCAAGCAATATAATTTCCTATCAATAAAATATTGAGTTTTTATAATTTCATGGTAAATATTCCAACATTTTAAAAGTTCGATAACTGTCTTCTTTGCCATGCAGAGCGATGCTCCCATATTGCTGCTTGGCCAGGATGCTGAATTCTCTGACTAAAGAAATGGCATCAGCTTAGGCAACGCCTTGCTGAAGTAGCAGCCAGAAAAATGCAAAATACTACATACTCTTAATATAACGTTACCTGAGCGGTCGGGGACAGTAATGCGGACATCGTCCGGCGACTATGTTAAGAAAAGTCAGAATACTACACAATATTCCTATTTCGAATAGAATGGGCGCCAGCTCACTGGGCGAGCAGGAAGTCACAGTTTTCAGGATCGTGGGCTGAACCACCATGTGTCTGTATCCCCTGACACACACTGTACAAATTTACAGGAAAATGTAATATATAAACAGGGTGTTCAGGCTCTCCAGCACGCCTTAGTATTACTTTTTACCTCATAAATGAAGGATGCGTCCTTGTGGCATCGATGACTTCCTGGATAGGGTCAGGGCCCGAAATACAACACTAAATGAGAACTCACAAGTTTAGGTTAACTTAAGAAAATTGTATTGCCGAATGGTGTACACAGTTGCATGTTAACAATGACAATGCAAATAAAAGCGGGCCTGACACACAAGGCCTGCCAGCAGCCGTTACTGTACAAAAAGGCCAAGAATGGCGCGAAAACTTACAATAGTAATTAAACCTCCAGGGTTGATAAATTGAGCTGACGGAGGGGTGCTGCGAACGCGGGGAAGACTGTTGGTAAACTAAATAAAAGTTCCAGTAAATTACATTAACCCATTGCAGTTAAGTGTTCAAAACAAAGAATGAAAGTCTCCCGCAGTGTGATGCACGTGCAGCAATGGAATCAGACTCCCGGTGGTAGCGTGGGCGAACCGCGTCGAGAGTTCGCGCCGTCCCGCGAGGTATCTTAGTTTACTGACCTCATCATATAAATACATAAAACAAACAGACAATCACTAATTTAAATACAAAACATGATTATGAGGTGCCTTGCAGAGCATGTGGGAAATTTAGGTCTGTTAAATTTTGGGTCACTCAATGACCCGAATGGTCAGGTTGAAAGAAAGACTAATTATTTCCCATGCCACCAATTGACTTGATTAGACACACAATTGTAAACGGAAATTTATATAGAACACTTCAAATACCCTAGCCTTGCTACTCTGCACCTCATTAAATATGCACATGGCGTGCATTTATTCTGCGATTACTTTGCAATTCCCTAAAGGCGAATTTCACAAACAATTGCCCATAGGCGATAAATTCGAATGCTATTTAATACACCTTATAACACTTGGTTCCTATCCTAATTACACATATCTCTCATGGGACACCACAGGCTCTCGATTGGATCAATCGGTGATGCGGACCGATGCGGACACTCACCGGGATGCACGACGTGTGTTCCGTAGGCCGCACTGACGTAGCGTATGTTGGCCGATGACATGATGACAGTGGCCATGCCAGACCACGAAGGAGTGGTCCACATCAATCGTAATGGGCGAACTGAAGGCGAGTTGCTTGATGTTGCCGATTAAGCTGGGTACTTGAATGGGACGTCTGGGTCGTTAGGTCCTATCTCGTAACCTATTCCTTACAGTCTGATCGGAAACAGTGGCTCCAATGGCCCTTCGGAGTTCTTGTTGCAAATCTCCCGCAGTCGCAGTATGGTGCAGCAACAAAGAGATGGCCAGATATTGGTCGTCATGTGGAGTTGTAATGCGTCGACGACCTTGTCCAACTCGCTTTGCGAACTGACCAATCTCATTGTAGCGATTCCACAACCAATGAATGACAGACAGGGAGACATTGAGGTACATGGTAACACGACGAAAGGTCTACCGTTCCTGGATCAATGTGACTACTCTTGCGACTTGTACGGCGTTGATATGTCACATGTATGTGCTCGGTTGAATGCGATCTTCACAAATGACAATTTCCGTCTGTGTACCTCATCATGACACACTGACACTATATGATGCACTTTGTTTTGAGGAGTTGTCTGACTCTGCACTGCAGGGCTCTAAGCCCATGGATGGCATACGACTCTACTGTGGTGTGCATTAAGCAGCAACTGTCTAAAGCTATGCAATTAGACCAGTAGTACCTCCTGTAGCCAAATATGTGTGTAACACACCAGATATTCAAAAACTTTTTCTGCGAATTCTTTGAACAATATAAACACACACACACACACACACACACACACACATTGTGTGTGTTTGGGAATATATTAATTTTAAGGAATGGTAGGATACACCAGGACAATTATTTATTTTATGTAGGAATGTGTGGTCGGAAAAGTTTCCCTACAGTGCTACAGGTGTCAAACGCACCACACACATTTAAACTTGGCATGCACCTTGTGCTTTCCCTTGCAGCGAACAGACAACTCTGGTAACAACTTGCTGCATAAACAAACGTATGTGAGTGTGTTTCATTGTGGTTTACTAACACACAAATGTGATACACCATTACAACAGTTGCTAACACCTAATGTGTTGGCTATTAATTGGGTACTGGTGGATGGCTGGTCTGCCACCTGCTCGAGCACATCCTTCTCAAAACTAGGGGTGCGAACTCGCCTTCGCACACATTCTAATACACTTTTTACCTGTTTGCAGAATTTAAAAAAAATAATTATTAAAAGTTGTTAGATCTATATTTTCAACATAGTTTCCTAATTCTTTTATAAATAAATGAGCATCATAACATGGTTAATTATGAATATATTCGTCTGAATGATGGATTTTGATAATTTATATTACAATAGGAATACAATGCTCGTCGATATTTTCCATTTAAGAAATCACAGTATATAACTTTTGTTAATAATTTTTAAAATTTTCAGGTTTATCTTTTAATAACATTTCAAAGCAGCTTTTTGGAATTTCTTTCAATTATAAAATTTAAAAACGATTATTTTTTAAATCTAAAATTTATCTTTTGAGGTTTTATTGGAACATTAATATTTTCTTCGCAAATATGACAAAATTTAAAACTTTTAAAATCTTTCAGTTTACATTTTAATTTTTTGCTATTAATTTTTTTTCCTTTTTGTCATTTCAATAACAACTTTTGACACATTTTTACATATGTATTCTATAAATTTTATATAATCACCATTTCTGCATTTAATATAACAACTTCTTGGTTTAAGATTTTGATACTTTTATATATGATTCTTCAGGTTTTGGTTTACATGGTCACCATAATTTTTAAATAAACATCCTAAATCCGCATGAATTATCAAAGGCTCTTTTAATGTGATTATAATTTTTTTAAATATATATATTTTTAAAGTATAGTATTTATATTTAATAGCTTCATTTTTGAACAACATTTTTCGTGTAATTTAAATTTTCCTTTCTAATAATATATTCTTAAATATTTATCACATGGAAAAAATATTATAATTGTTATATTGTGATGAAAAATTAATTTTAATAAATATTTAATCCAGCAATGACTATTTTTTCCCATATCTATAAAATATTACTACAAATCGCCAGAGGCATATCCGAGTTCATGATGGATAGAGGTCTTGATAAAAATAAAATAACTGAATATATTATTTAAATTTATTTATACTGATATAAAAATACAAAAAACTATTAATTACAACACTAAACTACCTACCTCTACTATTAACATTTGTTATTCTAAGTGCAATATTGCATTTCAACCTCGATTCTAATTGAAGTTCTCAATCAGCCTTCGTTCGTCATCCAGTTTAATAGTCCGGCCCATCAGCTCCACTCTCCATTGCACCGAAGTTCGCAGTCCATTAACTTTCACTCTCGCTGGCCACTGTTGTCGCCGCCACTCGTCGCTTCGCTAGCATCGCACATCTAGCACTTAATGCCGCACTAGCTCCAGACTTCATATTCTCAACTCGGAGGCCATCCACGCTTATATAGACCAGCTGGCCTGATCCAGAAGCTTCCCGCAAACTAAGTCGAACTAAAGGGGGGCGAGGGCAATGACCAGAACCTTCTTGCAACGACAATAGAATACATTCTATCTCAAAGAACAGGAGTGGCACGAGTCCCGGTAGGTTTTTTTTGCAGCATGCGCATTGGCACCCCTTAGTAAATCACTGCACACTTCTCGGGTTACAAATTATGCCCTTGACACACCGCATCTCGCACACTTGAGAGCAAGGGGAAGAGAAATGAAGCAGAGCAGCAGCATTTATCAATATAATACATTTATATGTTTATCTTTTTATTATTTTTTATTATACATTATTTGGTAAAACTTCAAAATGTTCATTAAAATAATTAATATCTGCCGAAAAATAATATTCTTTCTTAAATTTAGATATATCTACCATTTTCATTGACATTTTGAATTTTTCAAAATGTGTTCGATCTTTAAAATAACATTATGGTATTTTGAAATTCCTTGTGAATTTTTGTCTGCAGGTTATAAAGATTATTTAATAAAATAAATTCAACATTTTAACAATTATTTTTTTATGTTGAAAACACTATTTTATATTTTTTTTTCTGGAAATTTAGTCTATGATGAACTATTTAATGGATTGTATCTTAAAAACATAATTCAGGATTATTTATTTTAAAAAGATTTCAATCAGAGTCTTGTGCTTTAAATGCAATCATTATGGTTAAAATATTATTGAAATGATTATTTAAGATTTTATTAAAATTTAGGTGATAAATAAATTATTGACTTTGGAGTTGTAAAATACATTTCTTGTCGCCTTCCATGATTTGTAAGTGAGGCTTCTAATGCTATATTTACTTTTCTATAATTTATAGCATTATTTCGATTTAAATATTAATTTGATTCATAATTACTTATTTAGTCGATTCTAAAACATCATTATAGATTTTGTTTTATATTTCTAAACCCCCTTAAAAAAATGTTTCTTTGCGAATGTTTTTATTTTAGTACCTAGCTTTCATTTTTGATAATATTTAAAGTGTATTCATTAGCACATAGTTTGCATAAATGCGAATCCTTAGCTCTTGTTTAAGGAAGAGCATAAAAGGATTTATCTCTTAATTCTTAGCAACTTTTACACTTTTTAATTTAATATTCTATTTTTGTTTCATTATGAGATTTATTTCTTAATGTTCGTTAAAATAATTTTCATAAATACAATTTTTACAATCACAAAGTACTTCTTCTTGAATTTTATAGTTATTTTTATAATATCCTCTTCTATATTCATTAGCACATGTTTTACAGATATTAATGTGTTTTTATTTAAATGAAAAGAATTAATGTCTTTTTCCTTCCCCACACTTTTTACACTTATTAGTTGTGTCTAAATTTTCTATTTAATTTTTGTTGTCATTAATTGTTTTATTTAAGATAATTTTTAAAAACATTATATCTTTATATTTTGTATGCGTATCCTAGGCTTCTTCAGCTGCCACTACAATAAATTATTTAGACAATATTTTTTTTTTAATTGTGTACTAAAGTTTTTATAGTATAGAGCTTTGTGTGTATATTAACAGGAATTTTTAAGATGAGATAATGTTAAAATTGAGAACGGAATTTTTTTTTTAATTTTGTCATATCGTTACATGCAATGTAATTTTCTAAAGTTTAAGGCATTTTTGCATATACACAGATTTTGTAATTTCTATAATATGTTTTATTCGAAAACTTTTTGATTTCATATTGAGGAAATGCACGCACAGAGTGGCCTTACCATACTAATTAATAAGACTTCAAGACTTAACGGCTGTATGCGTTATTGCTTTGTATTCGGACCGGAGTTAACATTCCTTCTCAAAATACTAACGTTTTGGACAATAATGTATGGATAGATGAAAACCGAGTGCTTTTGCATTTAAAAACTGTCAAAACAGTATTTAAGGTTTAGTCACATTTACACTTTATAACTACTAGTGAGCACATTGCCCTTAGTCCTTAGGATGGAGAGGTTTGGGTCGCTCTTAACGAGGTCTTGAGAGCCGATGAGGGTGAAATGAGGTGGATGTGTAGCAGCGCTGGAATGCAAGGGAAGGAGAAATGGGAGATACTTAAAAAAAAAAGTTGCGTGGCAGCTTCAATCGTCCGGCACGATTACCACTTGCGAAAGTCTGCCCCGGCGGGGATTGAGCCCGGTTCACTTTGTTGGAAGTCGAGCGGTCATGCCGCTACCTCAAGAGCCTCTTCCCTCCCCTAGTAACCGCCCCTAGCCACCTTCCTCATTGTCAGAGAGATTTTCTGTATACACCAGTCGTTATTTATTTTTNCCCCTAGTAACCGCCCCTAGCCACCTTCCTCATTGTCAGAGAGATTTTCTGTATACACCAGTCGTTATTTATTTTAAAGTACTAGTAGAGTTAAAAGGTATATTTTTTGTTCAGATTTTGAGTCGTAGAAGTGCTCATTCAAACACCAACACAAAACAAAAAACACAAAAAACATGCNATTTTTTGTTCAGATTTTGAGTCGTAGAAGTGCTCATTCAAACACCAACACAAAACAAAAAACACAAAAAACATGCACTAACCTTAGTCGCGTTCTTCGTCCAGCAGCGGAATTGTGTACACTGGTTCTACTTGCAACGCAGGCGAGCACTTCGATTTGTTCTGTCGACCTTGGCATCCCCTGATCATCCGCAAACGTAAAAAAAAAAAAAAAAAAAAAAAAAAAAAAAAAAAAAAAGGAAAGAAAGAAGGGAAGTGCGCCTTCAGTTTACGAGAGTCAAGTAGTCACTTGACTCGGCGACTCATAAATTCTGGTCTTCGCGTGTGCATTCGGCCATAACCAAGACTAGGCATCCGGGCGTGATCCGAGGGAGTGTCTGGTTGGTCCATCTCACTGGTGGCCAGAGTGCCCCCCTTTACATCTTGTGCGACCAGGAGCGGATCTAGACTTTTGTTTTGGGAAGGGGGGGGGGGTCACCACATAATTGTGCTGACACCAGGGCCGTAGCTAGAAGCGGGGGGTCCAAACCCTCCTCCGTAACAATTTGGTTTTTAAGGTGCAAAATGGTGCTATTTAAGCAGTTTTTGAACCCAAACGTTGAAAATACAGCTGGCAGAAACTGTGATATTTTTAAAAAATATAATTTGTTTCACTGAACAATTTTACAAATATACCTTTATCAAACCCGGGGACTTGTACCCTTCCTCGTCTGGGAGCTCCTTATGATCGAGGGCCATGGTGGCCCCGGTGGTAGTTAAGGCCCTGGTAGTTAAGGCGCGTATATAGCCTTCCGAGTAGAAGCATGGAAGATGATTATAGCGCCAATGTGTTCTAAGAAGTCGTTTATTCAAACTAATTATGCGAGACATGAAAATATTTTTTGCAATGTGCGTAATTTCTTGGAAGTACCATCCCGCCATCGCCTGAAATGTACTTTCTTTACGTAGGTAAACCTTTTGGAGGCGCGTTCAATAGTTTCATAAAAAAGACGCATTTTTCAAACACGCGGCAACGCATTTCAAGCAACAGATAGGCGGCCGCCTTGGACATGTTTTCTGTGCAGTCATTGTTTTGCGCGTTTACGCCTGTCTCAGCGAATATAGGTCCTGGAAATACGACTTTTTGCCAGAAAAGATGAAAACAATCATCTAAACCCGTACAAATTTGTTTCTATAATTTGTTCTAAGAGAAAAAACCGTGAAAATGTTTAAACATGGCATTTTTAGAGCTTGCCTGTGCTGTTTACTTAATAGGTAGCAGAAAAATAAAACAGTTAAATCGTAGTTTAATATATGAGCTTTCATCGCGTTGCTATGAGCCTGGGTGGCTCATAACACTCTTAGAAAAGGTTAAGATTAAGGAAAACAGGATAAGCTCAGATAATTAAAAGGATTGTTTGAAATGATTAATAAAGACTTTACTTGCTCTAAAGTTGGAAGAGTATGCAATGGTATTCAATTAAAGTTAAGTCCAACGGAAGTGAGAGGGAAGGACTTAAGGAAGCTTGTTGGTTAAGAAGGAGGATCACATATAAAGGAAGGGAACTTACCTCAGACTCGCACCCGGACCCCCTGACGGAAGCAGCCCTTAGGAACAGCCGCTGTCTGGTCTGAAGTTCATAGTAGACGACGCCGGTCCTGGTCGTTGGCGTCTATTTCACACTTCTCGCCCCACCACGTGACCGTGACGAACTTTGCTCCGATTGGTTCCCTTAGTGCTTTGGAGGCGGGCTGTTTCAGTTTTTGTGTTGCTTCCCTGAAATGCTCTTGGATCAGCATCTTCGCTGTTGCCGGGCGTCTTGTGTGAATGCCCCGTCGACTTGCTGCAATCATTCTTAATCTGATGTTTTGATACTCAAGCAGTTTTGGGGCGTCTTCGCGCCATTATTCTGTCGCGTCTGCAATCGTTCTGGCTTTGCGTTAGTGAACTCTGTGGCGCCTTTTCTTCGGTTTTACTTGGTTAGCAAGTTTGAACGGGACCAATCATAAGAGCGTGTAATAAAATCCCACTGCTACAGATCTCATTTGCACTGATAGAGAGGTGTTTTGAGGGAAAGGGAGTGGGTTAGAGTGGTAGAGGGTGAGGGAGAGGGAGAGGGAGAGGGAGTGGGAGAAGGAGAAGGAGAAGGAGAAGGAGAAGGAGAGGGTGAGGGAGTGGGAGAGGGAGTGGGAGAGGAGAAGGAGAAGGATAGGGAGTGGGAGGGAAAGAGGGAGAGAAGGCCGATTCACATTGAAGATAAGAAAGGACTCTTTATATTAACTTTTACGTTGACTCTATACCCAAATTCTATATCTGGAATTTGGAAATGTAAGTTATATTGGCATATATAAACAAATAGAAAACGTATACATGAAAAATTAGCGTAGAAATATATCTATAATTTATATCTATGTGCCAATTATTACCTTATCTGACACCAATTTGCACCCGTTTTTTTTTTAACCTTAATTTATCATTCAAACACGTACAAAGTTAAAACTTAAACTGCAATTGCAGTCGTACGCGATTGACGAAATACAAAACTGCGAGGAAGTTGGTATAATCCATTCACGGTATCTTCGATACTTTTGAAAAGAACCTTTGAAAAATCACCCTAGCCGTTAGCCACATGCATATAACATTATTATAGCAATAAAGACGCAGAAAAACAAAAACAACAAATAAATTGACTGACACTTCGTTATATTTACGTCACTCTTGCTTCAACGTGGATTCACAGCTACGATCAGTGAGCACAAAAGACAACGCATAGTTAACGCCACGCATTCGATGTGAGCCGGCCTTTACTGCATAATCCTTCTCTTGTGCCAGGAGCCTCGCCAGGGGAATGCGTTACAAACTGCACCGCCCAAAACGACGTCATAAGAGAGGCGCAAATACACAGACGTGTACGCGCGCACAAACACACGCACACGTGGTTCACTCATAACGGAAACACAGGATACAGTCTGCATGCCAGCTGCGCCGTGCCCGAGCTGCAATTCCGCCGTCGCGCAGACTTCAAATGGCGAATCAATGTTGAACGAAATTCCTTCTCCTCGTATCAATTTTAAGGATAACTATTTCAAACCAAAACGTTTCGACGTGACTTTCTCAGAGAATATTTCTATATAAATTTATATATATATTTTTTACTATATGTAGATTTATATATTACATTTTAGATTAAAATGTATCAAAATAATCGGCAAGATGTCTTAAAAAGAAAACATTTTTTGACTAATTTCCCGTAGAATACTTTTTGTTTGAAACAGTTATTTTTAAAATCAACGCAATGAGAATAAATTTCGTTTAACATTGATTCCCCATTTGAAGTTCGCGGATGTCAGCTTGGTAGGCATGGCCAAAAACGAAAATATTTAAAGGAATTCTAAACAATCGATTTCTTAACGTCTAACTGACGTCATGCGTTGTTCAAATAACTTAAATACAATAAAATTTTTTTTTACATAATTTGAAGCAATATCCGATTGTGTGAAATGGTCTTCAGCCTCTACGATTGTTAGAAAACCACGCGCAACTGCATCTGAGGTTATCTCGTTGACTACATAAATAAGCCTATGCGATTTTAAATGTTAACACTTTCAGCCACGCATTCATACGTGAGCGAAAGTGTCGCAATCTTGTATTATTGTAAGTATTATTATTATAGTAATATTTTGGTGTGGAGGGCCTACTGTACTTGTGTTTGAGATTCGAGAGTATTTTTCGCTAACAGTAAATTACGTGCCGCGCGTCTCGCTTACCATTAACCAACGAGGGCTGCCGAAACTTTTCGCAGATAACATCGTCCACAAAAAACAATCTCGAAGCAATAGCCACCGATTCCTCGCTGTGAACAGTACTGAAGTAGCCCTCGCGTCCAACATGTCAACAATCGTTGATAAAGTTACTATACGAGTTAACACAACTGAAATATTTTTCATTTTGCGTTCGATCAATCACACGCCACTGAAAATTAACGTGCTTTTTCACGAAGCAGTGATTTATTATAAGTATATAGTCCATACACGGTTACTTCACACTTTTCTGAAACCTTGCTAAAGTTCTACTTCCAGGATATTCCTCCGCCTCGTGCAAACAAAAGCTTGACCGAATCTACAAAATTTCGCAAGAATGACAATGCACCACATTCGTGCGCCGTCAATGTAATAATATCTCGCATTAGAACTATTTCTTAGTAGACATTACCAAAACACATCCTTTCCCGCTGCTTTTATTCATATTAATAATAAATTAAATATTATAATTTATAAATAAAAAATTAGTTAAAGTTTAATTCAACCAAACATATAAGATACTTTATTGTCAACAGAAGTGTAAAACGCTTGAGCTACACGAAATATTTAGGGAACAACCAGAAACTTCATACATGGGGTAAATTTTCAAATGTTTGATTCAAAAACTGCGAATAGGCTATGCATATAAGGCAGTCCACTGCTTTGTGTGCAGGGGTAATTTTAAAATGGCTTAAGGAAAAAAAACTTAATTTTTCCTTCCACTTGAATGTTAAAACACATAGAAATAACTTACTTCTTTTTTTTTTGTATTTCTTTTCGTGCAGCTCTGTAATTCACACGACAAATAATCAAAATACTTCCATTTCGTACACGTAAGCACGCCAGGGTTGCTTCGTTTACGATATGCAAAGATGAAAATGAACAGTGACGTAGAATACACAGTTTCATTTTGATATACACGCGTCTTTCGTCTTAATATATTGTATTGTGCGCTGAGCTTTAGTCTTCTCAAAGGCGACCCGTATATTCTTCAAACCACGAGGTCACGAGTTCGAGTCATGGACACGCGTACTGCTATTGGATAAAAGATCACGCTGGTTACTTACGTAAGCCATACTTTCGACTGTAGACTGCTGGCTGTTAAGTGAGCACTTACTTAACAGCCCACGCGGAAGTTGACATAAATAAAAAAATTAACACCAAAAAACTAAGACAAAAAAATTAATGTGACTACACTGCTGCACTACATATTCATGAACAACACAAAATTAATGTAATGAGACGCACGTTACAACCTATTCACTAAAATCTTCGCACTTTTCGAACCAAACCTTTGAAAAGTAACCCCGTGATAGAAATGCTTCTTTATTTCCTAAAGAAATCGTATTTCACGTGCATTTTATACTTTAAATTAAATCAAAGTACCCTTTATTTGTTTAGTGAAACTGTCGCATTTATTTTATCTATAAATTGTAATATTTATTTCATAGTCAATACGTAAGTGTTGAATTTAAAACAGAGAGAAAATAAATGTGTTGCTATTGGCTAAATAATAAATACGTCGTTTGAAATTTGTGTATATACGCATGTATTTTAACGGAAATACACAGTTACTAAATAAAGATGTTATTAAAACAAATTCACTAAAAAGTAAAAAAAAAAATACATATTGCTTTAAAAACATAATTTAAAATATAAATGTTTTAAGGGTAAATTAAGTTTTAAATTACAACTTTGAATTCCGAGTACTAATTTATTCCATAGTCATCATCAGTATCGCCAACATAAACAACATGCAGCTCGCAGCAATTAATAGCAAACAAGAGTATTTACTGTTTACGTATTCTGTAGGTTGGTCACACTGTCTGTCAAATTTTACCTCACTTATGTGAAATGGGCAATATACGGAAGCGCGCTCAGTAATGGCAAGAAAGAAATAAATAAAGAAAGAAACGAGTTCCGTATAGGTACAAAATACGGAACCTCTGCATATGGTGTATTGCTTGGTGTTTCGGAAACGAACAATGCCGAGGCGGCTCGAACGCATTCTCTGCCTCTCGAACCAGAAAGTTATCTTGCCTTGCTACGGCAGTTAGTATATTCTAGCCATTTGATGTACTTGTTGCTTAAAACATCGAACAGTAGCACGAAGCAACACTTCAACCACTCAACACTGCTGTTAATTGAAAAAGTTAGCGTGTTACTTTACACCAAATAAAATATTTACAACCTTAATTATCAAAAGAAACTGGTAGACGAGTGGTGAGAGTCGTGAGCACCCCCCCGTAGCCATTTTTTCCCTTCCATTCCATATTTTATATTCTTCTTCAAATTCCGCTCCAAAACCTATTTTTTTTTAAATAGAAAATTAACTTTTTTTTCCGCAATTACCGTTTAAAAAGAATATTAAACGTTTTTTTTTCGTAAGTCCTTTTTGTAAACCGGAAATTCAGAATACAAGCCAGAAAAATTAAGGCGAGGCCATGAATTCACGGGAGTTCTGTGAAATTGACGGAAAGTCCGTTATTGAAGAAAACGCATTGTCCGTAGTTTTACGAATTCTTCTGGATAAGAAACAAACGAAAATGATCATTCTTTGAACTTGATTGGCTGACTTTTAATGTGTAATTAGATTGTGATTTGTCGGGCGTGCGAGTGATGCATAACAAGATTCCTATTGTGCCGCTTACTTCCTCTATGCTCGTGGCATATAGCTGGACTGAAATGACGCCATGCGAGTCGGCTTCCCTTTGACTAACACTGAGCGTGGGATAAATTCTCAATACTTTAATTTTCTCTGTAATTGTGTATGAATTTTACTTCTAATGTCATGTAAGTTATGAAAAATGATATTTCTGGCACCTTAAAAGGAACACTTAATGGATGTAGAAAATACGTGAAACACATTACTCTTGAAATAAACATACACTGGCAACAAACCAAAATTCCATACTATTCGTACAAACACAAACAAGAAAAAATCCCTTGAAAATAAAATTCTAACTACTCCGAACATCTACACAACGCATAAGACGTGCAATTGACGTGCCAAGAATTGTAGTTTTACTAAGGAAGAAGTACGGGGAAATTGCGAATTCTTTACCATTAAAAAAAATTATGTACAGAAAATCCAGAAATATTTCATTAAAATTCAATGAACAATTGCCGTCCTTTAAATAGCAAATTATCTGTAGGAGATATGAACTGCTAATTACCTCTCAAAATATTAACAGGCAAAATAGATAATATACGTGAAGCGTAGAAATTGAACTGGCTTCATTTGCAGTTCAGTGAATAATATTCTTACAGTGTTCATAATTTGGCACGGCCTTGGAACATGGCCTCTCACCTGCTGGCTTCTGGTTACTGTCCGACCAAATCACGCCCTTATTAAAATGCAGAAAAATTAATTTGCAAGTCCAAATGCTGCTCTCTTAAATTTCAATTGATTTCGTGAACTAAATAGCACAAAAGTTTTTGCAGCATACATCCGTAAAGTCATTTAAATTACGTTACCATACCCGACGTAGGTCATACTTATACAGCTTCGGCGGAGACGGCAGCAGACGTAGTTCCAGCACTTCAAAACTGCGTTCAATGCGTTTTGGGCCTCTTCAGTTCATACCCCGGCATATCTAATTCAACCAGGCATCTCTCTAACGCCTTTCCTGCCATTATGATGGGCGGTAATTACGAAATAAAAGGAATTCTTGCAGACAAAATTTTATGAAGTGCCGCTTGTCATGGCGTGTGAGGAGAGGGTAATTGGAAACGGGGTTCACACGGGGACGCCGCTAATTAAAGACGGGAAAATCCACTTCCTGATACGTCACAGTCTTGTCAGTTCTATAATTCAGTGCATTCCTCGGTGGCCAAAACTGCTTCATTAAATCAGGTAAATTGCAAAGAGAAAAACGAAGACAAAATAATTAGCACTTGCAAATATAATTGAGCTCAGTTCACAAAACAAAATAAACGAAATAAGTAGAACTGTCAAAATACGTGAAATGTTAACGAACCAAAATAAATAAATAAAAATTTAGAGGTGGTGTCCTGAATTACAAAATCTAGCTACGCCTGAGGGCAGGGGCTTTAAAAATTACGTTTCAAAATAAATAAACATTAAACTCAAAAGAAATTAACAAGTAGATGCTGAAATCGTTACAACCTGAACATTACGACAAAGCACATTTAAAGCAACTTGTTCCATGTTAACACAAATGTGAATCTGTCTTAAGGTTGGTTTACGACTCAATGCTGAAGAATTAAGACTCGTACTTTTGACTCGATAAGTACACGGGAAATAAGTTTAGCACTTTACAATCGTTCTAGTAACTGTTAAGTCTGTAGCCAATGAGAACTGTAGTAAACAAAAGCAGCAGATACAGTCAGGAAAAATGGACAAGGGCGAAGAATATTTACATACGTTTATTTATTTGTGGTTGCCACACGTGTGCTCGTTTTGAAAAAAANAATGGACAAGGGCGAAGAATATTTACATACGTTTATTTATTTGTGGTTGCCACACGTGTGCTCGTTTTGAAAAAAAACTCGCGATATCTTATAAAAGTGGACGCCGATGGCATTATTTGACAGTTAAGCCAATAAATCTGAGAAAGNAAAAAAACTCGCGATATCTTATAAAAGTGGACGCCGATGGCATTATTTGACAGTTAAGCCAATAAATCTGAGAAAGGTTAAAAAGAAAAAAGTTTATTTTATAACTTCTTCCAAAAACTAAATCATGTGAAACAGTTATTTAAACACACCCAAATACTGTCACCCGATTTAATAATTCTTTGGATTTGATTTCACGACACAACATAACGAAATATAATATGTAAATACAGTTTCCCGCCAGCAACAACTGTCGTAGTGCTCCGGTTGGCTACTTCGTCTCGACTCTTACTTAAGATATACAATATAACAATATCTTAAGTCAAGCCAAGAACGCACACGACCCGTACGCGACCCCGCACTCTACGGCCAAAAACCAATACCTTTTAAAAACATTTAGTATCATGTTCTAAGCACATGGTCTACTGTTGCCGTTAGCCCTCCTTTAAGGTGGGGTACTACAATGAAAAATGGCGGGTGAAAACGCTTACGTGTGGTAATGAAAGTAGCTTATAACTCTCGTTCCAGTTACCGTCATCCTTCTCTCATTCATGCCGACCCTGACGCGCGACGAGAAAAATTTACAAATGTATGTACGTACATCGTTAACCTCACCTCTAGGCACCAACTTAGCTTCAGGGAACGTCGGTGGTATCACTTAGCGGGGAGAGACAGGCGCAACAGTGTAGCAGTCAGCTTGAATGGAAATGAAAGACTCGGTCAAAAGGTTCAACTGCGCATCAGCCTCTGCGCACAAGTTGCAATACGAGCACCAATATGTTGCGTCATTGGCCGGAGTAGTCTTTGTCTTTTCAAGGCATGGCGTTGGTGAGCAAATTTGCGGCAGCCTCGAAAACAACATTAAAAAATGCNAGTAGTCTTTGTCTTTTCAAGGCATGGCGTTGGTGAGCAAATTTGCGGCAGCCTCGAAAACAACATTAAAAAATGCATTAAACACGGTTGAATGTTACAGGAAGACTATGCTACAAATTTGTATTCCATTCAAATCGGCATTGATAAAGCTACTTTCAATTAAAAAAAAAAAAAAAACAGTGCTTTGCATGACCCTTATCACGTGAGCGCAAAATGCTTCCTCTTTGCTTTGACGTCACGAGTCCTTGCTGTTCTCGGCACAGGGCGTACTGCAATACGGTAAAACGGCATCCAGAACAACCTTTATTGTGGGACTTAGTACAGATTGCATAGTTTGTGTGCCTTATTTGAATTCCTGTAAGTATTATGCAAGACCGATCTCTTACGTTTTGTCGCTGGTTGTAACGATTCACACATTCATCGCGACGTTGCCATATTACTGGCTTTTTTGAGATGCACGTATTTTAAATCACTAGGACACATGTACGGCTTAAGGCCCCCGCCTACCTGGCGCTTGAACTGCGTTGCAAAGTGTTTGAAATTCACGTTTTCCCAAGAAACTTTTAAACATGCTTCCAATGTGCTGATCTACAAAACGAAAATAACACACGCTTCAAACGAGGCCTGTTGAGTGCTTTCACATTAGAAACATCATTTCGATGCACTCCAGCGTAACTAAAAACGGTATTTTGAAAGCTAGGTGTATCAAAATATACACCCCAAATACATACAAAAGTACTCAAGGGCCCTGCATTGAATCTTGTTACAGACTTTACACCAATAATATAATATGGTCATCGCTGAAAGTCCCATTGGTGCACGCAGCATGCCGAAAACACTGTACGCCAGTTGAGAGCCTTGCGCTTAGCGGCGATGGCGTACTTGATGCGCGTGGCAGTGTCGCCCTTATCGCTCCCGCGCTTCTCGGCCTCAAACGCGGAAAAAAGCTCCAGGTNGACTTTACACCAATAATATAATATGGTCATCGCTGAAAGTCCCATTGGTGCACGCAGCATGCCGAAAACACTGTACGCCAGTTGAGAGCCTTGCGCTTAGCGGCGATGGCGTACTTGATGCACATGGCAGTGTCGCCCTTATCGCTCCCGCGCTTCTCGGCCTCAAACGCGGAAAAAAGCTCCAGGTAAGCAGGAGCCTTAGTACTGTTTTACTAATAAAAACTAACTTGGGTACAAAAATAGCGTTAGTAGAAGGAAAATAAGATAGCTGGCGCAGGAAAGCCACGGCGGCCATCTTGGATGATGTCACGCTGAAACCTCATGCTCTGTCATTCCTCGTCAGTAGCGTCCATTTTGTTTTTCCCTCGGAATTTTCCTCCCCCCACCCCTGTAATCTCCCTTTTCTCCCCACTCCTGACGTCCTGCTCTATCATTCTGCCTTGTCTCTTCATTCTCTGGCATTCAGATTATTTTACTTCATGCTCTGGCATTCAGATTATTTTACTTCATGCTCTGGCCTTCTTGTCACCCACCCCTTTTCTCTTGCTTTTTACATTCTCCATCTTTAATTCCCATGCTTGCCACCAGTCGTCTGTGGTAGACAGCCATCTTTAATTCTCACGCTCGCCACCAGAGTGCGCGAAGTTCTACTGTTCGCAGCTAGGAGCGCAGGTATCGATGAGGCCATTTTGTGTGTTAGTAATCACATCGTCTGCAGGGGTGCACAAGGATCGGGGATTTAAGTTCAAATGGTGGCAGCTAGGAGCACTGTAATTTTTTTAGTTGTTTGTTGTTTTGGAACTCAGAAAATGGTGGAAGCGTGCGGGATCGTTCCAGCACTTCTTGGGTCAGCAGTCAAGTGTCTTGACCACAAGACTACTGCGACATCTAGGAAACGAGGAAGTTTAATGACGAATACATATATAGTTATTATCATCCTAGCATTCGGAAAAAAATTTGGACAGGCCCAGACTTTATATAAAAATCACCATTGCATGGCCAGGAGAAGAAATAAAGTAAATACTCGCATCGGCCTACGCACTCTCCAGATAATAAACATGTCATCACGATGTTTAAGGACGAATACACATAGAAAAAATGGCAGTCACCACACACACGCACACTCACATGTTTTATATGAGTAACAGTTATATATATATATATGTATATAAATTTACAGTACTTGTACTACGCATATTCCAGTAGGTGCGAGTGCTGGCAACTAATTAAAAACTACATTCGCATGTAACATGCATGCATCCATACCTACACATACACACAGGCTGCGACTTCAAAGAAAAAATACCATCATTATATGATTCAGAAAATAAAAGTAATGTACATCAAAATTTGGGCAGGTTGTGTCTATATAAACGTTATATGCATCCATACAGAGCCAATTGCGTAGCAATGTAAATGCGTGGCTATCACACGCGCGCACATCTGTATCCCCAACTTGTTCGTGCAACCTAGCGTGCGCACTTCTGTGTGGCTCCCGGCTCCCCAGCCAGGACGCCAGGCATGCCATAACCTACCATTTGTCGCACCGCGCACATGTCAAGTACGCCTTAAGCCCACGTATAAGCATAGTTGTCCGTTATTTCCGAACTGTCGAGCATGCGCGCGCGCACTTCTGTATCTCCAACTTGTCCATGCAATCGAGCGTGTGCACTTATGTGCCTTCAACCTGTCCGAGCATTCAGCGTGGTACAGAGTGAAGCCGACCCCAAGCACACGGTCCTATACGCCATGTTGCGCAAGACAGCTGGGCAAGAGCCGTATTCATCACAGCGCTGTAACAACTACTCATGGGATTAAAAACATGCACATAAAATCAAGTGTGCTATGCACCCCGCACGTACATACCTACAAAAAAAATTCCACATTCCCGACAATTTGGCAAATCTTCCCACGAGAGCAGGTTTTTACGGCCTGAAGGCCGGCACACCCTCCTTCCTACCGCACTGAGACTGTACTCTGGTGAGTAAGTCAGTGCACTGCACTTTCGCCTATTCCGTTATTTTCTTCGTGCCTGTTCTGGGCCACTTTCGCCCTGTTCTAAGGGGTTTCCCTTACTACCATGTAAAAACCTGTCCTCACCATTTTGAATAAACTCATCCATATTGCCGTTCAAGGACTTACCCGATGTATTCAAGAATGGATCACTGAAAATTTTCTTTGATCGGGGAAATTCCAGTAAGGGGCTTCCAGAGAATGCGTTTGACCATCGCTCTCCAGTCCCCTTCTCAACATCCTGCGAGGAGGTGTCTATTTCATTACTGTTCGTTTCGTTTTCAAACCTCCTTTGTGTTTAGTTCTAATAGTGCACCACCTTGTAGCATTAAATGTCTTTGTGTGGTCAAAGCACCTTCTGCCATAGGTCTTTATTCTTCTTGCAACGTTCCAGGTGGAATTTCTCACCCCTTCTTTCATGGACCAATTTCATTAGCTTTGTAAGCTCTTATATGTCTCGCGTGTAATTGTTCGTTACAAGAAGCATCCTGTCCTTGTATTCTGGACATGGAAAAATTATTTGCTGTCCACCTTCCATGTTCTGTATCAATATGATCATTGCTGCAGAATACATATATATATATATATATTCGAGCTTTACAACTCTCAACTTTAGCTCGAACTCTCTGTCCATAGCATCAGCATTCTCGACTGTAATTTTCTGTTTTAGTAAGTATACAGACACAGGATATTCTGTCAGTGTTCCTGTAGTCGGTTCCTCTTACAGGTTGAAGACTAGCTGACCGTCTTCCCGACTGACTTGATTCCATAGCTCTTCCGTTGATATCACAGGAACTCCAGACTTCGGAGTCTGGGAAGGCTCTTCAGGTCCCATTTATGTGATGATGATGCTATCATCTCCAATGCTTGTGTTTCTATACTTGAGCTGGTGTTCTATTTGGCAGATCCTATTCCTCTCGATTTGTCGTCTTTGATAGCTTGTACAGTTTTCATACATTCTGGCCACCCTCTCACTAATGTAAATGACCAGTCACCAGATAAATGGCCACCTACTGTCAGTGCCCCTAGTATTGCTTTCGTCACCTATTACTATTGCTTGAAGAATTCGCACTGTGTAGTTCCCCAGCTGCTTGTTGGATTTGGTCTTCCATCCATGCGTCGAACTCTTCAAATCTTCTTCCCACATCGTAAGCGAAGGTCTCGAGAATTCACGCAGAGCTGCTTCAGCTCATGGCCATGTGTCGGTCTATTGTCTTTATACTACATTCCTTCCTGGGAACTCCTCGAACATTTCGCCTCTCTTTCACCAATATGACAATTAGCAGAACACCTGCTAGTACTGTTCCTCAGTTGACACCATTCGGTATGCCTTTGTAACTGTTAGAAGCACAGCTCTTTGTGCCTTATTCAGATGTCTTTGAACCATAACCTGAGATGGTCTGAAGTACCACACAGACAGACACTTGTGATTATAGCCTGAAAGACAGCCTTATATATAATTAACATTGTCCCGAAGTGCAATTCTAGGTGCACTGGAACTGCGGCTATCATTCTAGAAAAGAGCACCACTGCCTTACTGCATACATATTTTATGTAGTTACTGAATGTCAGTCCACTGTCCAGCATGACTCCCAAGTATTTACACCCTGTGACAAGTTTCCAGGGGTCTCCTGTGAAATCTCACCATTGGCCACCTTCTGCTCAGGTCTCCTTTAATCATCATGTATCAAGTTACAGTTCATGTAGTATGAACATTAAACAATTTATTTATGCCCCTTGTGTGTGGGAGGATATTCGATCGATACCGCTCGCTCTTATGTGGCGACCCATGAGTGTTTCCAGCTGGAACTGACCACATGCCTGCCTGGTGGCTACATGTGGCCCCTACAGCGCAACACAGGGGTAGTGCTTTTGCTCGTCAAACTTATTATTAACATCACCCCTAAAGCTTTGAGATGCCTCTTTGTCTTCCACCTTAAAATAATTCAGATCAGAACTAACAGGATTTAAATCAGTCGGTTGTTCACCAATTGTATTATTTCAAATATTCATTTCAGTCTTAAAACTATTCATATCACGACATTGTGCATTGAAGTTGTAAAGAAGAGTTTGCATCATTATCTCTATGTTCGAGTTGGCACTGTTACCTGGTACTACCCCCACAGTTCACACAGGGACATTTTCTCCGGAACATTCACCATAATATTCTCAGAGATAAAATTCTGGACTAAATTTTCATTGGTCTGCAAATTTTCCTCGCCTAAAAAACATGTATACGCACTTAGTGTAGGTGTACCTGAAATACTAATAGTACTAGAATTAGTCTCAGCCATTTCTATATCGTTTCCTTCTCGTAATAGGTGCATGGAGCTTCTAAGGATGAAAGGCTCTCGTGTGGGACTATTGCTCATCACTCGTTTTCCTTAAATAGGACGACACGTTGGAGTACCAAATATGTATATGATAAACTTAAATGTTTTACACTTGTGTGCATGTAAGAAAATGAAAATAAATAGGTGCGTTTTCTTGTAATAAAAGACAATCTTATAGTATAAAATATGTGTGAAGTTTGATGGGCATACGAGTGATGATTGCATGAAATTTCCAACACGAGATGTGGTCGAGGTTAGCCAGGGTTGGTTGAGTGTTGGATTGCCCAGTGCCATAACCCAGTGGAGAGTTAATTATGACGGTCGTTCGGTCGGCGACCCAGGGGACCCTGAATATCTCCATAAGTTTGTTGATGATGTTGTCACGTACTTACTGTTGCACTATTTATACCTTATGATGAGAATGTAGGCCGTCTCGTATGCCTGAAATATACTATGAAATTGTGGGTGATGCTACAAAGAGTGTAGTACCCTACAATTATTTGACACAGTTAACTTGGTAAAGTGGTTTATTCACTGTTCTGATTACAGGTGAATAATACATTAAAATGAACCCAGCACTTACAGCCTGCTGGTGAACTTAAGGTGAAATAAATGTGGAATTGTGTTTATAAGCAATTGCATTAAGTTCTCTGGTGAGAGGGTGGGTGGCTCTCCCCTCGGTACTTAGAACAAATAATATAAATGTTCTGGTTAATTAATTTAATATTGCAGTGAAGTGATTACAGCCTAAATGATGGTACCGAGGGGGCTCGCAGAGCAGGCGACCAATGCCGCCTGTCTGGTCCGAGTGCTGAGACGAACTGGCTCAGTGGCCTCGGTTTTTGGATCACGAGTGACCAGAACCGAAGTCAAAAGGCGAATGATGAAACATAACATGGACACTCTGTGAAATTATTGTAATGGTGAAAAAGTATATAAATTTAATAAAACACATTGGTGACACCCCTGTTTATTAACAAATGCCNCAAAAGGCGAATGATGAAACATAACATGGACACTCTGTGAAATTATTGTAATGGTGAAAAAGTATATAAATTTAATGAAACACATTGGTGACACCCCTGTTTATTAACAAATGTCTGTTAAGATTGAATTTGACGGTGCATGTCACCACACTAAATGATAAAATACAAATATGGAGGCCATTATAGGCAATCTCCCTTTTAGAAAACATAATTCCTCTTATATTAATACATGTTATATGAAATATTACATTTCTCGTAAGAAGTTTTTTGAATTTCTCTACCCGTGACATGTTTGTATTTCACTAGCTACAGTGTTGTCAAGTGGCTACCTCCTGAAGGGATGGACGAGTCCACCTGAGCAAAATGGTGTAGAATGCCATGCTTGATTCTCTTAATACAATAAAACACACCCCTGACTGTAACTGTGAATGCGGTGATGGTGTTTAATGTGTTTGTAAAAATGCTGCACACGACTGGTGACACTTTGGTGCACTTATCACTTCAGCTTCGGCATACAAGCCAGTTCGATGCCACTTGGTGATGCGTTGCGTCGTAGGTCGTATTGCGAGCTGCTACGAAGCAACGACCAATTGCGAGAGCTCCCAATGGCTGTGGCATTAGGGTAAACACCGTTTCGGAAAGCCTACTTATTAATTAAAAGAGTTACCTCTTTTAATAAATGAGTAGGGTGGTCTCTTGAGTTGCATAATCCGTGTTGGCAAGAAGGTGCAAGTTCTGTTCTTGTCGACCTGCACTGCGCACTCTTGGCCTGATGTAGTTGGTGTGACCTGGTGTAGCTGGTGTAGTTGTAATGACTGGTTTACAGAGTGGGCACAAGGAGCTGGTGGACGCGTGGTTCACATCACACGGCACATTACGTTCTCTTTGAGCACGGCATCTAGTAAAGAGGACAATGACGTCACACAAGTCGGCACGCCTTTAATTTTTGCTGCGTGAGAAAATTGACTTAAACAAGCAATTGAGGTTCAGAAATACCATAGAATATTTAACCTAAAGCACAGGTAAGTCAACATTCAGGCAATGGCGACTTATTAAAAGAATGTCCTTAACCATTCAAAACTGCAAAACACATTTGCCCTTTTCTTCGCATCGCAGAACACAAGACACAATTTCATATAATTTGTATTATAAATAATAATAAGACAAAACATGAAAATCACTGAATAAAGAATCCTAACTACTTCAACATTTACATGAAGCATAATACAGCAGGTAAGTGAGAAGCAATAGTGGTTCTATTAATAGGATAACAATTACTTTAAATATACATTCTTAAGTAATCTGAAAAATCGTCAGTTCAGTTTATTGTTTCAAATCAATTTAAAACCATGAAAAATAGCTGTCAAATAAATTATGATCAGCTTGAAATGTAATTAATGTACTTAATCATATTTTTAAGCATTAGCTAACAAAAAGATAATGTACGTGAGTTAATCGTGAACTGGCTCCTTATAAATTGTCGTTAATAAGTCATTAAAATGTTTGTAGCACTAACTCGGCTTTGAACATAATAATCTCACTACTGGATTCTGTTACTGTTCGTGGAAACATAAATGTCCTCATAAAATTTCAGATTAAATTTAATATCTTGAAAATTTACTCTCATCAAGTTCAAATATAATTAAGATATTCCAAAACAAATTAAAATGATGAAAAGTCCGTAGCTCTCAAAACGTAAGAATAAGTTGCACAAATTATCCAGCCTCTGTACATCGTACTTATCATGTTGGTGGAACTGGCAGCCAAAGTTCAGGGAAAACATTCCAAAACTAATTACAATGCAGCTCAGGCCTCTTCTTTCATGCTCTCATGAAATAAGAGGTACCTCTGTAACACCGTGCCTACTCTTACGATGGGCGGTAATATCAATATTATATGCAAACCTTGCAGACCAAATCTTACGCTGATCCGCTCATCGTGGCTTCTGAGGAGAGAGTAGTAATTACTCACTGGGCCAGCAGGGAGGAGGGGGGTGGGGTTTAACATGATGGCTCTAATTAGACGGAAAATTCATAAAATATGTCACCTTCTATAATCAATCCTCTAACTAATACCTTTCTCCTTGGCCAAAACTGCTGGAAAACAATAGGTAGAAATGCAAAGAGAACAACAATGATACAAATAAAATTAACATGCCAAAGATACCTGATCTCAGTTGTCACATAAGAAATAAAAAAAAAAATAGAACTGTCAAAAGTGAACAAACTAAATTAATTTAAATATATATTTAGAGGTGATATCCTTATTATACAAAACTGACTCTGGCGGTAGGAGCTTGTAAAACATAAATAAATAATTACTTTTCCACAAATAAATAAACATACATCATAAATGAAACTAAAAGATAAACAAGTCTTTAAATTCTGAAATCGTTACATCGCATGCTACTAGCGCAGGTATTCTCGACTGGGAGATTTACTGTAACCACTACCAAAAAAAATAAGCGACCCAGAAGTCTTACACCAATTTCTCCCCTCAAATAAACCCCATGCTGCCCAATAATTGCATAGATATCACAACTATGATATCACACATACATTGCTTTTTTTTGTACAAGCACCAACTGCTGAAATTCTCTTGCATGGTTCCGATCACTAGTTCAAATCACTGCAAACACTCTTCCTCCTTCGTTCCAATAGTACTATGGCATGTGAACTACAATGACCTCGTGCCTCTAAACTGCCAGCTCAACTATTGTTACAACATTTCCATGCTGTAAACATCCCATACATTACAACATTATAAATCTATATCACTTAAGCTACATTATTACAGAATGCCGCCCCATACACATTATTACATTGCAGACATGACAACATTTCCATGATGTAAACGTCCTAGATATCACAATGTTGGAAATCTATATCACTTAAGCTCAGTGGCGGATTTACCAGCAGGCTGAGTAGGCTGGAGTCTAGGGCGGCAGAGTTTAGGGGCGGCAAATTTGGGGCCAATTTTTTTTAAATACAGAAATTAAAAATATTAATATTTATATACCTAGATGTTCTTAGATCCACAGAAACAATGCAACGTGTAATGTGTTTCACCACTTAGATAAATTTTTCTACAATTTGCGTAGTCGCGTTTGGTTGCGGCGCGGGAACGAGTGACATGACCCGTTCGCTAAGTGTGTCTGGCCGAATTGACTGCACGCGTGCAGCGTGGCGCGGCCGCCGCGGGAGCCGAAGCGGGGTCGTGCTGTTGTAGGCATACGCCGCGTGGTGGCATTGAGTTCGAGAGAGATAGATATAGAGCGGCGGCCGGCGATACAAACGGGGAAGTCCCATCCCGTATTTACTTTTTCTGGTTGTGTGCTGTAATTTTTCAAAGTGTTTCATAGATTGTATGAATAATTTCATAGCATAATATCACCGGTGCGTAGAAACTTATAGTAGGTAAGTAATCATAATATATTACAATAAATCATCCGTAACGAATCAGTAAGACGTAATTTAACTTGATAAACAGCTGTTTCGGAAGCTATGCAAAGAAATTTCGATTTTTTTGTTATATCGTACTTAAATAAACGTCTTGTACTTATGTTAGGTAATTATTCAATGTCTGAAGTCTGAACAAAGGATGTACGAGAAATAAAACTCCCAATGTAATCTTTTTTATTTCAGTTCTTGGAATCCAAGAAATTGTTAGAATGAGTGATGGGAGAAAGCGACTTAGCGGAGCTGAGTATAAAAAGAAGGCCAAAATGAAAAAAAGAAGAACAATAACAGATTATCCGTAAAACGATAAAAATTTACAGTTGTTTTAAAAGTGGAAGTGGAAGTAGTGTTGAAAGACCAGGAACTTCAACAACATGCACTGACACAATACAATCTGGAAAAGATGAAACGGATTTGAACTCTGCGACTCAACAACAACAGTCATCTGTTGAACCATCTACTTTTGAAAAAAACGGATATTTATGTATTTGACATAGATGCGGTAGATGAATAANTACTTTTGAAAAAAACGGATATTTATGTATTTGACGTAGAGGCGGTAGATGAATAATCAATAAGTATAACAATTGAAGATGCGTATCAGAATCAGACGTTAAGTAATGACCTAGTGCAAACAACAGTAAATCTAAATAAAGATCCAGCTTTATGGGAAATCAACGATACCTTAAGGGAAATTATCGCAAGGTACGATCAAAATGCTTCGATCAAAACAAGTTTCGTGACTTCTCTAAAAGTGAAAAAATATATGCTGATCAGCGTCGTTTCTTGCTCATGACTTTCTTCCAAAAAACATGAAAAATAATTAAGTGAATGACCGAAATTGGCTGGTTTATTCTGAAAGTAAAAGATCTGTATATTGCGGGCCCTGTTTGGCATTCGGTCCATTGGAGAATAAGAATCAGTTTGAGAACGAAGGATTTAATGACTGGAAAAATGCAGAACACCGAGTAGTTCAGCATGAAAACTCTGCGCGTCATAAATCTAGTATCCTTAGTTTGAAAGTTAGAAGTGAGATTAATGGCCAACTCGATAATTTACTGCATGTCCAGATTGATGAAGAAATTACTTATTGGAGAAACGTTCTGAAGAGGGTTGTTGCCGTAGTGAAGCGACTGTGTTCAAGAGGCCTCGCTTTCAGAGGAAAAAATGAAAAGTTCGGTGATCCGCATAACGGAAATTATTGTATGATTTTGGAACTGTTAGCTGAATTCAATTTTTTTTTAGCCAGTCATATTGAACGATTTGGGGATCAAGGATCTGGAAGTACCAGTTACTTATCAAAGACCGTTTACGATTAGTTTATTCTCTTGATGGGTCATAAAGTCTTAAAACACACTGGAGACGAGATAAGAAGGGCGAAATATTTTTCCTTAATCATCGATTCAACACCAGATATAGCACATGTGGACCAACTTACCCTCGTCATTAGATACGTTTTGGAAACAGGCGAACCGTGTGAAAGATTTCTCAAATTTTTGCCCTCAGTGGGACATAAAGCTGAAGAAATGTTTTCTGCCATTATTTCGGAACTCAAAACACTGGGCATAAATATTGAAGTATGTCGTGGACAATCATATGATAATGCCGCGAACATGTCTGGTGTGTACAATGGCTTACAGGCTCAAATTCAAAGCCAAGCACCTTTTGCTTTTTTCGTTCCTTGCTCTGCCCACTCTTTAAATTTAGTGGCAACTGTGGCTGCTGAATCTTGCACAGAAGCTTGTTGCTTTTTCATGTTGCTTCAAGAAATCTACGTTTTTATTTTGTAAGTTCGACACAGCGCTGGCAAAAATTAATGACTGAAATCGGGAAAGGGAAAACGATAAAGAGAGTAAATCTGATACGTTGGTCAGCTAGAGAGGACGCATGTAGAAGTTTGAGAGATTGTTGGCACGAAGTCCTTAAAACTTTGGAATCAATCAAGGATGATTGTACCGAAAAGCCTGTAACGCGAAACAAAGCGACGGGAATACTTTTTAATTAAAAAAAACTGGAAACGGTGGTAATGGTTGTTGTATGGAATGTTTTTTTTTTTGGAAAGAATAAACAAAGTGAATGTTCAAATTCAGGCTTCTACCGTAGATTTGATCACTGTTGCCGATCTTTACGAATCTCTTTGCAAGTTTTTCATAGCTGAACGAGAAAATTTTAAGTATTTCGAACAAAAGGCGATGGAATTAAGCGTGTCGAAGCAGTATACAAAAGACATGGGAAAAAGACAACCGAAAAGGGAAAAAAATTATGATGAAACATCCGATGAAGAAATGAGAATGACTGCGAGTGATACTTTAAGGGTTAACACATTTCTCGTCCTCATTGATAGACTCGTATCCGAATTAGAAAAACGGCAGGAGGCCTACAACAGGTTAAATGAAAAGTTTACATTTCTGACCCAAATGAGTGAATTGTCATCATCAACCCTTACGAAAAAAAGCCCTTTTCTTGGAAGAAATGTATCCTAATGATTTAGAGACTGACTTAGTTCAAGAATGCATACATTTTTAATGCCACCTTGATTCTGAAACAATTTTGGTAAAACCAGATTCTGGATCATTGAAAAGTCTATCTTCGTTCCTGCGAACATATAATTTGCAAAACGTTTATCCTAACTTGGATATAGCAGTTCGCATGGCTCTAGGTACACCAGCGATAAATTGTTCGGGTGAGAGAAACTTTTCTTGCTTAAAACGGATGAAAAATTATCTAAGATCTACCTTAAGCCAAGAAAACCTAAACGCATTAGCTCTTATGTGCATAGTCAGAACTAATGAACAAGGTTTCATACGAAGATATAATTGATGATTTTTCCAATCGAAAATCGCGCAAAAAGGTATTGTTAAACTTTCATAACTTAATTAATTTTAATTTCCTCCACATCATCAGCCAGATTGTTACCAGATAATTATATATATTGTTTTTAAACTGTAAGTAAGCGCAATAAAAATTATTTAATTACGTTTACCGAATGTACATTATTGTGTAAGTAGTATTGAAGCTTACCTTACCCCGCCTTATTAGAAGTACATGACTGAGCGTTTATTAGCACAAAAATATACCCAAAACTATTTATTGTGCAATCTTAACTAAATAGTTGGGTTGTAAAAATAATCTAGAAACTGAAACATCGATCCCTAGTTCACAATCATACTAATTACGGGAAAAAGGTGGTGTAATTAGGACGTTAGTGCACAAATCATAAAGTTGCAATTTCATTGACAAAAAAATTGTAATTAATATGATTGTGAACTAGGGTATTCAATTGTAGAGGTCGGTAGGGGCGGCAAAATTTGAATAGCCTACTGGCGGCAAATGTGTAAATCCGCCACTGCTTAAGCTACTTGGTACAGTGCTATTGCATACACTTGTTAAAACTACTGGTACCTTTTTGTTGTTTTTTCAACACATTGTTCTGTAAGTAAGTAGGTGGTAGACAATTTCGTTTGGGTCTGGATTCCATTAGTGGATCAACATCTGGGTTACTAGCAATCGATACCTTCATTTGGCAGGTCCATGATCCTGCCCTCGTGTCCCAATGGATGACTCATTTTGCCTGTGTGACCCAAGGGCTTCATCCCACTCCACATATGGGCGTAACAATGATGGATTTCTTTCAAACATAACACTGTCTGATGTTTGAACCATTACTATGGGCCATTTTTTAGCATAACAGCGTCGAAAACTTGTCTGTCCTTTCCTGGTGCATAATGAGCCTATCTCCTACCATAATTGGTGACTGCTGAGCCCGATGGTGTGAGTCAGCTTTGAGAGTTTGTGGAATATGTCCCTGTCATGCATAGTCTCGTCCAAATAACCAACAGCTTCATATTCCAACTCAAGCAACAGTGTTCGGATGGGTCTACTAAGGAATAATTCACCGGGGGGTTTCCCTGTGACCGTGTGAGGAGTCACATTGTAGGAGAACAAATATGCTCTCAGTTCCCGTTTCCAATCCCTTTTTGCAGAATGTGCAATATGCAGGCATTTCATTATGGAGGGATGTTATCTTCCGATCTCACCCTTGGCTTGCAACCACAGGGCTGTTGTGTCCCTATGCTGGATATTCCTCTCCTTCAGGAGTAGTTGGAACTCATGAGAGGCAAAACAGGGTCAGTTGTCTGATACTATTATCTCTGGGAGTAGGAAATGGCTGAAAAGGCGATCAAGGAAATCTATTACAACAGATTCTATTGTTGACATTGTGACTTTTACCTCTAGAAAGCTACTGTGACAATCTACCACCACTAGAATATAATGATTCGAAGGCAACTGCCATAAATAAATCTATGGAGATGTACTGCCAAGCATGCACAGGCGGGGTAGTTCTGGACATAGATTCAGGGAACTCTTGGGCTTGTACCAGAAGACAGTCATTACAGGACTAGACAAACTTGTCAACATCACTATCCATGCCCTTCCACTAGACCTTTGTCTGGAACTTCAGTTTCATAGATTCTATTTCCATATGACCCTCATGAGCTATATATAGGGCTTGATCATGAAGAGTCCCTGGTAAGACTATCCTGGTTCCTCATAATATCACATCATCTGAAGCTGAGAGTACTGGCTCTATGACCTCGTAGCCACAGTGGTGTTTAGATGAGCATCCCATTTGTAAACTTGCAAATAGTTCTTGCAGTTCTTTGTCATCCAATGTAGCCTGACGAACCTTGGATAGTTTAATTGCTAAGGGCACGGAGCTCTGCAGAATGTGTCTAATATAGCAGGAAGGTTCAAAAACCTCTAGCGGCTTTTTGGTTCTATCAAGCAGCCTGGAGAATGTATCTGCTATGTTCATTCAACCCGGTTGGTAACAATATTAAATGTGAATGACTGAAGCCTAAGCACCCACCTCTCGACCCTTGCACATGAACAGGCTCAGGGGCCGAATATGGTTTCTAGAAGGTTGTAATCCAAGTAAATTTTTTTTCTGCACAGATACAGGGAATGTCGCTCGCATGCTCATATGAGTGCTAATACTTCCTTTTCTGTCTGCGAATAACGACTTCCACATTGACGAGGGCACGACTGGCATATTGAATGATGCGAGGCCCACCCTGTTGCTGTTGCACAAGGACTGCATCTAACCCATAATGACTAGCATCTGCTATAACACTTGTGTGGGCACTTCGATCGCAATAGCCAAGCACAGAGGGTGCTTTCATAAACTCTTTTAATTGATTCCTCCTTGGCACCCCAAACAAAATTGGTGTTTGACTTTTTACAAAGCTGTCTCAGCGGCACAGACAATCAAGGAAAATTTGGCGTGAACCTTGAATAGAATGCCAATAAGCTTAAAAAGCTTCTTACCTCATGGAGGCTCCAGGGGCTTCGGAATTCGGAAATGATGTTCAACTTGTCCTGTGCTAGCTGGTAGCCTTTCCAAGGTACAACATGGCCAAGAAATTCAATTTCTGCCAACCCGATCCTACATTTGTCAGTGTTTAGGGTAAGTCCCATTTCTTGGATGTGTTCTAGCACCTTGTGCAAGCATTTGTCGTGTTCCTGTTGTGTCTCTTCGAACACCACAAAGTCGTCAAAAAAGAATATTATAACTCCCGGCAAGCCGTGAAGGACCGTTTGCATACATTTCTGGAAAAATCCAGCGGCACAGCTAATGTCAAACATTATTCGTGTGAATCTATACATTCCTGTATGGTCAATGAAATTTGTTATTGCCATTGAATTAGAATGCAACTTAATCTGGTGAAATGCTAATACAAAATGACGTGAACCACGCGTTCACGAGCTCCTTTGTGCCCACTCTGACTGCCGCAGTCGTTTCAACCGCACCAGCTACACCACACCAACTGGCTTGTATGCCAGAGAGAGAGAGAGAGAGAGAGAGAGCGAAAAGGGCTACAAAGTGTTATTTATCAGTGTTCATAATTTCAACAAACATAAAAAGACCGTCGTCGCATACACAGCCACAGTCAGGGATATTTTCATGATATACTTGGCAACGCTGTGGCTAGGGTAATGCGGACGTGTCATCAAAAGTGCAATACAAACATTTATGAGATAATGTAACAACTTTTAAAAGTGTATTTATATAAGAGTAATTATGTTTTCGTATGTTTTAATTTAATTCATATCAATTTTATCACATAATCATCTTTTAGTTTTATGTTGTGTTTCATCTTTTCGCCGCTTGGCTTCAGCTTTCGCCACTGGTGGCGGAAGCCAACTCCATGCTCGCCCCAGTTCACCTCAGCACCTGAACGAGACCGGAGGTGTAAGTCTCTCACTCCGCGAGGCCCCCAGTACCAGCATGTAGGCTGAAATAATTTTTAACTGCAATAGTATAAGATTAATTACCGGAACATTTGTATTCTATTTAAAGTACTGAGGGGAGAGCCATCATACTCTCACAGGAGATTTTTAACGCAATCGCATTTTCAACATAAAACTACATGTTTTTTGCAGTGTAAGGGCTGAGGCCACTTTGCATATCATTCATACATTTATTCATCTCTGTAAACGGACGATGAATAAACAACTCAACAAGTGAAATAGTGTTAAATCATTGTAGGGCAACCATATTAGCATCACCAGCCTTTTTAGTAATATAGTTCAGGCGTACGAGACGGCCGACAGTCTCACCATCCTATGTAAAGATTGCAACTGTAAGCAAGCGACAACCAAGCAAATAACTGACGGAAGGTTCACTAGGGCCCCTGGGCCGTCGACAGTACGACCCTCAATTCATTAGTTCACCACTGAGCTATGGCGCTGGGCAAAAATCCAACACCCAAACCGCTCTGGTAACTGACCCCATGTCAAATGTCTAGTTTGGGGAAGATGATACTGCCATTCACCTTCATTAACATTTCTTCAATTGTCGGGATTTGAAACCTTTTTCTCAATGCAGCCTGATTTGCCCTACCTATGTCAACTGTAATGCACCACTTCCCATCATAATGTGGTACCAAATGGATTGGTGACACCCATTCTGAGTAACCACTGACTTCCTCTATGATCCCCATATTAAGTGGTTTGTTGAGTTCCTCTTTCACCACAGATCGCAAGTTGAAGGGTATAAGCCTCGCTGCTTAGCAAACTGGACTGACCTCAGTGTTTAAAGGAATCTTAAGCTGGACCCCCTTCAATTTACCAACTACACAAAAAGTCTGTGGGAATTTAGTTTTAAGGTCCTCCAACATAGTTATGTTATGCCCATCTCATTATGGCCTGTGGGCCCTATTATTAGTAAACCCATTTTAATTGCATCTTGTTTACCAAGAATGGGAGCTCTCATTTATTTTAAAACCAAAAATTGAGTATCTGACACACAACAGTTGTGTGGTACCTCAGCAGCAGCACTAAAAATGCCAATCACATCTTGCTCTAAGCCATGCAGCTTTTTAATCACAACTCTAGACTTACATGTCACTTCTTTAGATTTCACGTGTTCGAAATCAGTTTGATCTATGACATTACAGTCAGAACCTGAATCTATCAGTACTCTTAAGTAGGACATCACCTATAATGACTTCGAACAAGTCTAGGTTATCCAACTGCTTGCTAGCCGACTGTGCATTAAAAGCAAAGTTATCATGATCTCCGTCAGTACCAGACGGTGATGCTGGCTCGTTTCCTACAAAGTAAACACCATTATCCTTCTTTAGTCTGTACTTATTATAGTCACTATTACTATATGAATCAGTTTTAGTTTTATCAGATTTGTCCACAGAAGAAAAGTGATTTTAAGGCCACACTTATTACATGCTTTCCCCCATGCTGGACAATCAGGGTTCGCTCTGTTGTGTCCCTTCCTGTCGCATCGAAAACATTGAACAGTACTGTCTCGCCTTAGTTTTTCCTTCCAGCGATGCTGGCATGCAGACAAAGTCGTTACCACGTGCATTGCCCTCAACTGGCTTGCTGTAGGAAAAATAGTAGCCGGTCGAGCTTCATGTAGTCTCGCAAACTCCTTCGTCCGAGAGAAGGTAAGAACAGTTCCAGTCTTGGTGGACTCCATGTAGAGTTCCTTCTTCAAGTCGGGTCATAGCGACGTGTCCATCAATTGGTCATGCACCGCCTTCGAGTCGTCATCCCCCGCAAAGGCGCAGCATGAAACTTGCAACTGATTTCAAGACATGTTTTTAAAGTATGTATATTTATTGACAAATGGGTAAATCAAGCTTGGTGGGTCCCCTTTTTGGTCAATTTCTCGATTTGTCGCTGCTGCCAACGTGTATTGTAAGACATAACACCGGTGAACAGTACCTTGACGAACAACAAAAATACATAAACAATTAATACAATATGTTTTCTCAATGTTTAATGAAATTTATTTCCATGAAATTTATTACAACCTCAAGCTACAGGTTTTCCAAGAACAAATGACACACGAGACACTAAAAAATGCAACCAGAAATCTTTTACTGTTGCTCTGTCTCGTAACGAAAAACGTTAGTATCAGGCATGAGGGAGCCTGACTTCAGCAGCATCTTGGGGTGATTCAACTATATAACGTTCGGACGGACTATCAGCAGGCTTATCTTGACATCGCTTGTCAATGGTACCTGGGTATCTGGCGGCTGGTTGGGTTACCACCACCTTTAATTATAAATTATCCTTTCCTCTTTTTTACTGCCCCGCAAAACCTAAGCCCAATACGCACATATAACTGACAGCAGTAAACTATAATATAATGTTTATGAAAACGGACGATTTCTATCTGATATTGTGTAAATGACTTGTCCCATTAAACAAGCAACTTACTCGAACAAATATAATTCACTATTGCTGTGTAAAATCAAGTAAATACCTACTTAAGGATTTGTGTCAAGGCAGGATATGGTGATTTTCTAATCAAATTCCTCTGGAAAAAGTCATTTAGAAATGCTGAGATTGTAAACTGATAAAACGTTATGCGTCATAATAAATCTGAGTCTTTATGCGACCATATCTAGTTTTATAATGCACAATAGAATTGTTATTCTTAAGCTATCAAAAGTTAAATTATACTTGTTATAAAATATACTAAGCATATATTTATTTATTCTAATATTGTTATTAGTTTCTCATTGCAATTAAATCTATAGTCATACTCATAGTTTATTTTGGGCCTTCATAGTTTCAATTCGCCGGAAGGTCATTTTGGCTTCTGTTTTGCATGTTGCAAGGTTGAATAAGCTGTTTGCCGTTAGGAATTAAACATGTCTGCTTCAAGATTAGCCCAGTTTTCGAGGAATTTTGTAACTTCTGCTGTACGGCGAAGTGGTCATCATGATACTGGCGGTATTATTGGATCGGTGAGTATATTAAGTTAAATGGGTTTTGGTTGCGATTGGAGGTAACAGTACGATTGTGGCAGTATAGGAGTGGAGCCTTGAATAGGGGCAGAAATCTTCTTAAGGGATAGGTTCGAAGGAGTGGTCTATGGGAAGAATTTAGAAGAATAATAGCGTATGTTGGAGAAATTTGTCCCAGAAAAAAGATTACAAGCTGTGAGAGAGCCATCATATTATGGACAGGGAAAAAAAATGAAGATTTGTAGAAAATTACATGCCAAGTGGCGAATTGAAGGGATGAGGATCGCTAAGGAATTGATGAAACAAATGGGAAGGGAGCTTAAAAGGAAGATCGGTAATTATTAAGTTTATTGACTTATCTGTTAAAAAAAAAATTCACGGAAAATGGTATATTTCCACTCTACAGACGATGCAGAACACGAATATACGAGGGGCATTAACGTGCGATTAATTTCTTAATATGTGCCCACCTAACCTAACAGAACCTAACCCCACGATGGGTGAATCACTATTTTACATTTTAAAACTAACTTAGGATTGTAGGGTTTTTAAACTAACCTAGGATTGTTGGGTTTTACACTAACCTAGGATTGTTGGGTTTTACACTAACCTAGGATGTTTNACCCCACGATGGGTGAATCACTATTTTACATTTTAAAACTAACTTAGGATTGTAGGGTTTTTAAACTAACCTAGGTTTGTTGGGTTTTACACTAACCTAGGATTGTTGGGTTTTACACTAACCTAGGATGTTTGGGTTTTACGCTAAACTATNTTGTTGGGTTTTACACTAACCTAGGATTGTTGGGTTTTACACTAACCTAGGATGTTTGGGTTTTACGCTAAACTATGAATATAGGATTGTAGGCATTTAAAGGAACCATAAAACACACCAAAAGAATGTAAATTGACTCACCTAGGTCTGATATAATTCCTTGACGTTAATAGACGTAAACAAACATATTTCGCAAGTTTTTAAAATATGTTCTACTTACTTTAACATTACGCCCTCGTGAATATGAACAAGGTAAGCTGTGCAGNTTCGCAAGTTTTTAAAATATGTTCTACTTACTTTAACATTACGCCCTCGTGAATATGAACAAGGTAAGCTGTGCAGCACCCATTAATGCAACTTTTGTTGATCTAGGACGTTTCGTTCAGAAACTTAAACAAACTGGCTATACTGCTTATTTCAAAATTTGTTCAATTTTTAAAATATGTTGTACTTAATTTAAAGCTACGCCGCTAGTATATTCGTGTTCTAAGTGATAAGTAAAGTAGAAATATATATGATAATTTTGAATTTTTTTTTTTGTGTTTTTCAGAAAAGCCCCTAAACTTAATAATTACCCAAGATAAATAGATGTATAGTCTATTCANTTTTTTTTTTTGTGTTTTTCAGAAAAGCCCCTAAACTTAATAATTACCCAAGATAAATAGATGTATAGTCTATTCACTGTTTCTTCACACTTTTTTAATCAAACATCAAAATCTATAATGTATCGCAAGCATTTTATACTTTTGTTAACATAATTTTTTTTTTTTTGTAAATTGAATTTTTTTACATTTAATCCAAGAGTTATATATTTTTTCATTTGTAAATAATATATGAAGAAATACAGGGAGAAAATAGGTGTTTTGGTAATGCCTGGTAAGAAACAGTTCCCATGCAAAATATTATTAAACTAAGTGCAAATGTCATGTGTTGTCCCTTTAGTGTGATTTTCTAAGACTAAGTAAATCTTTATTTCCATGAGACGAAGGTATAGCCTGAAAGTAGAACTTTTAGTAGGGCTTCAGAAAATTTGGAAGTAACAGTGGATGGTTTATTCTAAACGTTTGCCCAAATGTCACGAGAAGTTGCAGCGTAAAAAAATATAATGCCTTCAAAAGTTTTTTTTTGTAAAGAGGTGGGGGGATGCAAGTGTATGAAATATACTGAAAGGAAAAAGTGTTGCATTAAGGTTGCAGAATTGTTGCAGGTGTCGTGGTTTTTGCATAATGGGCTGGTAAGTTTAGAGGATCTTATGGCCAACATGAATTATCGGGTATCGAGTTTAAACAGTATGCGAGACTATATATATTTTCAACATTAGGTCGTCACGAAAGTAATAAAGGCTTGAACCACCTACCTGTTTCTAAATTACCAGCCTCTGACACAGTTGACTAGCAGTCAGTTGGCATGGGTTTGATTCTCTGCAGGGACATGGATTTTAAAAAGCATTTTGAATGGTTAAATGTAATATTTATTTTAAATAAGTTATCCTATGTACCAATTATTAACAAATAACAAAGTTAATATTAAAAAACTTTTATATTGAGGCTACATATAGAAAAAAAACATGTAATCCAAACTATGATTTTGCTTCTACAAAGAAGAGACTTAGTTCATTGGTACAGGTTATGACTGGTATTTACGAGGGTTATTCTGAAAGTAAGGTCCGAATCGTCGTAGCTAATCGAATGTCATGCAAACATTGTAACGCGCATGCGCACNGGGTTATTCTGAAAGTAAGGTCCGAATCGTCGTAGCTAATCGAATGTCATGCAAACATTGTAACGCGCATGCGCACCGACTCCCGGCATGCCTTGCTCGTCAAACGACTCCATTTGCATTGGTATTGTTGCAGTGTGCTGTTTACAGCGTCANCGACTCCCGGCATGCCTTGCTCGTCAAACGACTCCATTTGCATTGGTATTGTTGCAGTGTGCTGTTTACAGCGTCAGTTCCAAATGTTTAAAACCATGGATCAGCCCGCAGACTATGAAATACGGTCAGTGAGACTGTGAAATACGGTCAGTGATTCTGTTTTTGACAGCAAGGAACGTTTCAGCAATGGAAGTTCATAGACAGATAAGTCAAGTGTATGGCCCCAATGCGATGAGTGACAGCAAAGTGCGTAAGTGGGTGAGAGCTTTCAAGGACGGACGGGAAAATGTCCATGATGAACCGCAATCAGGCCGACCATCAGTAATCACAGAAGATTTGGTCAAAGCCGTGGACGAAAAGATTCGTGAAGACCGGCGATTCACAATTTCAACTTTATCATTGGAATTTCTGAATGTGGGTAGAACAACTATGCACAAAAGTGTCTCTGAAAATTTGCAATTTNTTGGAATTTCTGAATGTGGGTAGAACAACTATGCACAAAAGTGTCTCTGAAAATTTGCAATTTCACAAATTGTGCGCACATTGGGCTCCCATGAAAAGAATGGCTTGTGCTCTTAATTTTTTGGACCGATATAATAAGGAAGACGTGGGTTTCTCACGTGACCCCAGTGTCTAAACGTCAGTCTTACCTTACCGCAGTGGGCTGTAGTGGTCAGTTTCAGTTCCGGTTCCGGACAATCTCAACACGCAAGGTTAGGGCAACCATGTTTTGGGATAGACATGGAGTCTTGTTAGAGCTCAAATACGTCGTTCCCTGTTGTTAGTTACGTCGCGCTTACTGCGCTACCCTGACTAAACTTTGATGTGCAATACAAAATAAACTACGTGGCCTTCTGATGTCTGGAGTTTTGTTGCTGCACGACAATGCCAGACCCCATTCTGCCACTCACATCCAAAATCTGATCAGATCTTTTGCATGGGAAGAGATTGACCACAAGTGATTTTCACTTGTTCCGCTACCTAAAGGCAAACGCCTTTAGGTAGGCAAGCGCTTCGCCACAGATGACGAGAGGTGAAAGAAGCAGTTACAGACTGGTTATCCTCACAGGCGGCAGACGTCTATGACTTAGGCATACAAAAGCTTTTAGAACGTTATGACAAATGTTCAAACAAATATGGAGACTATGTACAAAAATAGAGAAACGTTTAAGGAATTAAATAAATGTTTTTTGAAAAAATCTTTGATGGTTTATGTTTTATAAGAAATCGGACCTTACTTTCGGAATAACCCTCGTACACACATCATGGGATAATTAACTTACTCAGAAGTAATTAGGACCTGGGCCACTATGCACATTCCATCACATTTATTGGGGCCATGGTGGTGTAGTGATAAGACTACTTTTTAGTGGTTAGACTACTTGCCTCCTATGTGGGGGAACCAGGTCTGATTCCCTGCGAGGTCGCTCATGGATTTTCATAAGTGGGAATCGTGCTGGATAATGCAAGTGGTTAGCAGTTGTCTCTGGCATCTCTCGTTTCCTTCGCATTCCACGTATTCCAGCGCTGCTTCACGCTCACCTCACTTCATCCTCATAGACTCTTAAGACCTCTATGTTAAGAGCAGCCCAAATACTCTACTCCACTCCAACACATTTATTTATGGTGCATTTTTCACCTGAAATGGTTGTTTTGCTATAATCATTGTTCTTAATTTTATGTAAATAGACATTGTATCCCAATATACTAGTCCCATTTTCAGATACAGTAAAAATCTTCTTTAAGAAGTTTCTGAAGCAAATGAAAACTTTTAAGCTTATTATACAGAAATACTCCTCAAGATGGTAAAATTACGGTAGTGTTTTTAGACAGAGTTGCCAAAATTATGTAATGTTATAAAGCAGGAAAACTTTTTTAAGATATCTTTTTAAAAGGGTTTTTTTGTNCAGAGTTGCCAAAATTATGTAATGTTATAAAGCAGGAAAACTTTTTTAAGATATCTTTTTAAAAGGGTTTTTTTGTAATAATGAATTTGTATTATAATTTAAAATGGTACCCAAATGTAAAATATTAATGTAATTGCAGCGGCCTTAATGAGTTCTCCTCTGTGTAAAATTTTGTTGACTGTTTCAGAATTTACCATTTTCTTTGGGAAACCGCTACAGGTTGACGGCTATGTTCATACTTTTCTTCGGCAGTGGAGCTGCTATACCTTTCCTGACTGTCAGGCACCAGTTACTGAAGATGTAACCTAACTTTGGTAAGTTGGCGAGGTTAGTTACGCTTAACACATCCAAGGCCATGGTTACACGGGACACAGAACTACATCACTTCATGTTAATACTGCATTTTATACAAGCACACTAGAGTTTGGCAGACAATGTGACCAACCTACACACTATGTAAACAGTAATTGCTCTCATTTGCAAAGTACTGTATCAGCTGATAATTTGTTGCAGGATGTATGTTATGTTGGCGATATCGTTGATCACCATGATAGAAAATAATAGTACTTAGAACTGGAGGTTGTAATTCAAGACTTAAATTATACTTGCAACTTTTGAGGTTTAAATTTTTAAAAGTAATGTACAATTTTTTTTAGAGTTTATAAAATCTGTTAAAAAAAACATATATTTAGCAATTATGTAGGAGAATAAGGACAGTTACGGTCAGTGAAATGTTTCCAGCTCTGTGTACGCCATTGTGCATGTGATCTTTTTCCGTCACGTTTATGCGAGTACCTTACTGGAGTTATCGTAATATTTTTTTTTATCATGAGTTAATGATATTTGTATTTAATTTCAGTGAGCATAATTTATTGTAGGGGTGCTTTGTAGTGAGTTTTCTTGCATGAAATTTCATATTGATATGTGAATCGCTTGGCCCACTATTTTCAGTACCATTGTGTGTTAAGCGCCAACGTGTATTTTCGTTACGCAGTTTACTAGTTTCGGGAAACTGGTGAAGTGTCATATTTATTGAATGATTCTGCAAATTATTTCGTATTAGTGGCAGACGAATGTGTCCAAGGCTGAAATTGGCAGGGTTTTGTGCATCTGTTGAGATGAATAAAAAGTCAGGTCAGAATTGTTATACTGTTAGTCAAAGTAAGTTGTATTAAAAATTAAAATTATTGTTAGGTGTCCTAAACAAATACTGGAGGGTGTTTTTTTGGTGGCAGGATTTCTGTGTGTTTGCCATTAACTTCATGCACGTAATGCATTTGCTGAGTTATTATTCTAGTGTAGCTTATTGGCTTGTAGTAATATAGTATTTAGTGTATAAAAGGACAGGAATGCAAGTACTCACAGGGATAATGTTGTGTCATTACAACACTCAGGCAGAGAGTGAATGGCCACAGAGANGACAGGAATGCAAGTACTCACAGGGATAATGTTGTGTCATTACAACACTCAGGCAGAGAGTGAATGGCCACAGAGAAGACACCAAACAAGCCATAGCTGGTCACATCCACAACCTACAAGACAAACCAGGTGCAGCACATGCAGCGTCACGCAACAAAGATTTTGATTCCTGCTACAGTAGCAGAGTTGTGAGAGCCCTCCCACCTTCAAGCAATAACTCAGAACTCTGACACTGGGAATTAGCTCACCAATTTATAACAAAATCCAGACAGCCGCCAGGCCTCTACATAAGACAATCACAGCTCCNCAGACAGCCGCCAGGCCTCTACATAAGACAATCACAGCTCCAAACTACTCTCATCAGCTATACCAACAAATTTTTCAATTTTCGCACCCCACCCTAGTTTGCCACCCGGCCGCTAGGTGTTCTACCAACAGCGCCCTTTCACCATACTGCATTGTCCTACAACTCGCCACATGATGAAGCTGGTTTCGCAAGCGAAATGTCGTGATCTCGCAACCACGTGGAAAATGTGTCTTCCTACTTTGTGTGTGGGCCTGTCAAGTATTACACTGCAAGTACTTGAATTCCGGTCCTTGTATATATTTTTGGTAGCCTAGCGGACTACTTGTAACCTTAACTAACATAGTATTTAGTGTCTTTGACTTTTATATAACAGGTGACATTACAATGTGTCTTTCATAAAATGTTTTTTTTGTTCCTCAGGTTTATCATCACTAGTCGAAGTAAAGGATCAAGAATTTGTATATATGTGATGAAAAAATTCATGCCTTTTTCTGTGTTGTAGACCTTATTTAATAAAGGAATGTGACTAATTATTACAGACTGTTTATTCTGAATAAAGATTTTGATGTTTTCAGAGAAAAAGTGTAAATTCAATTAAGAAATGGTGTGATTACTGGTTTGTTTTGAATTTTGTAAGGGATAGATCATATTTAATTTGCGATAGAATTTTATTCTGTAGTTGGATTTACTAACGTTCTCTCAAATCTTGAAGCTGAAAATAAATTTAAGTTAGGAAAAATTGGTTTCTTAAGAAGTTTTTCTCAAGAGGCTATGAGTTGTTATTATTATTATTATAGTGAATACATAAACTTGAAGAGTAGTTGCAGTTACCATAGCAATTGCAAATACCTCCTTATTTAAAGCACCCATTTTTGATTTATCATTGTGTGATATTTTGCATCCATACCTTCATAACCCATCTGCACGTTACCTATAACAGGCAGTCCTCTCATTAAATGTGTCTCTGAAAATGTGTGTGAAAGTGGAATCGTATGAAAGTTGAATCATGTATACGCATGTAATAAGAGGGTTTCCATTCCAAAGTTACAAGAAAATTGAAAAAATAATTAATTTTGGTAGAAAAATAATATATTTAATTGATAAACATGTTATTTTTAACAAGTATTTAATTGAAAATCACAAATATACATGTGCAATACTTTCTTGCCCGAAACTTTTATTTCCAACACCTGTATACATATTTAATTGTAAGTACTATGTCAATAAATAAGGTAATTAAATATACTTTCTACTTTCTGTAAAATTGTTGTGCAAATGTAACAATTTATTTTGTAGGTTGTAAAAACTATGTAAATGTTTTTCAGAGATTTGTTTATTATTTTAACAGAAGCACTTTTGTATTGTGACAATATGACAGCCATATCTAAACATTCATAGCATATGATCGGTGAAGTCTGGAAAACACAGCAGGCAGTGTTAGATGGCAACTAACAGTGCTATATCAATATGTTGGTAGGTTGCTAGATGTATGAAAGACCAAGTNCAGTGTTAGATGGCAACTAACAGTGCTATATCAATATGTTGGTAGGTTGCTAGATGTATGAAAGACCAAGTCGGCTGTATAAAAGTTGATTTAGAGGTGTTAATATGTCATGTATGAAAGAGCCAGTTGTACGAATCTCGAATGTATGAAAGTCGAGGACTGCCTGTACTTGCAATATTTCCCCTTCTAGTAAACATCTTGGCTGCTTAACATATTCAACAGCAATATCTCCATTACTTAAGTTCATGATCACATGTCCTACACTGACAATCCCCATGATCATGAAGCGGCTGCTGTGGTTGAGCTGTTAGTCCGCTTGCCTCCCACCAACGTGAGCCAGGTTCAATCCCCTGCCGAGTCAGTCCGGATTTTCGCACATGGGAATTGTGTCGAACTATGTTGCTGGTCGGCAGGTTAACTCGGGGTTCTCCAGTTTCCCCCGTCTTTACATTCCAGCGCTGCTCCATCTCACCTCATTTTACCCTCAAATGCTCTCAAGACGTCGGAAGAGCCGTCCAAATCAACTCAACTATGATCGTGAACGTATCCTAGACTGATATTCCTAACTATCCTCTGCCCTGACTAGGGACAGGAGTTTTCCGCACACTCAATACCAAAAATTCTGAGATAGAACAGAAATTCTGCGACTGAGAAAACAAGATTCTGCAATTTAGAAAGAAAGGTAATATGCAAGAAAAACAAGTGTGTCAAGTGAAATGCACTTATTACTATCCAATCATCACTGCAGAAGTGTAATCGTATTATATTTTAGGTTAATCGTGTATTTACATAAAAGTTAGGTTACGAAGTGTAATGCGAGATTGTGCAGAACTATATTTCTGTTTTAGTGAATGACGCTAATGATGCAGTGTGCATATTCTGTGGTATGACNGCGAGATTGTGCAGAACTATATTTCTGTTTTAGTGAATGACGCTAATGATGCAGTGTGCATATTCTGTGGTATGACAATTTTTCTAAGTGGAAAATTCTGAACCACTACAAATATGCTAATCTGCTTGACTTGTGTATTGGCTGCCCGCCAGTTGTACACATTTTCACAAAGATTAAAAAAAAAAACCAGTTTTTTGCACTTTTATGGATTTATTTTTGTTGAAGGGCGAACATTGTTTCACACAGTATTTGTTGAGTGAAATTTATTTATGTGCAGAATGTACATATCTTAAAAAATATATGCTAAGTAAGTGCACTGGTTTTTAATATGAATAGTTTAACCAAGTTCGTGAAAAATTAACAATTTTAGAAACATAATTTAAAATATTTGTTGGAGAAATTAATTTCTGTTTATTTTGTTATGCTAGTGAACCAACATCTGGTAGGCCTAAATGTTTGATCCTGCGATTATGCGAGACTTACATTTCTGCGATCGCGGAATAGCAGAATACTCTCATCCCTAGTCCTGACCAATGTTGTAATTAAAAAACCTTGGCATCTCTTTTACAAGCGAAGAAGTCGCCTAAGAACTCCATGCTTTCAAGCTCCTCCACGTGTCCCCCACAATCGCATCTCAATCTTTTCTTGTTACCACCAACCTACAGGAGGTAACTTTCTTCTGTAAACTGTACTGTCTGGGATGCCGTGTTTTTATTTAAAAATACTGTAGGTCTGGATTTTTGTCTCGGTACTGTTATTTCTAGGACCACTCGTGAAGTGCCAGCAAGACCCTGGTTGCTTCAAGTATACGGTGCTCCCATGGGAGCCGCAAGTGCAAAGATTCCTCCGGTTGCTACTTGTGTGTCAACTGTGGCGAAGCCTGGCCATCTATCCTTAACGTCCAGACTTACATGTCATCAGCCTTTCCATATTACTACTTACTTCACCTCAACCATCAAGCCTACCCCAATACCATAAGCAAGCTTGAATAAAGCTAACTAGTGTCTACAGGTCAAGCTTGCAGCAAACTTAATTAGTTATACTTGCTGTAAACTTGACTTGGCAACCTACAAGTATAATTCAAGAAATCTGCAAGCTTTCCATTAGCAAGTATGTGTCAGTCATGAGAAATTTGGCTTGAATCAAGTTTGAAACATCACATGATATAACAAAGCTTCCTCAGCAGAGAAAATTCAAGTAAAATGGCAAGCTTGCATTCTATTTGGGCACCCATCCAGTGGTTAAAGTTTCTCACAGGTACAATTCTCACCAGTGAAAACCAATGACAAAACTTAACCCTTGATCCTCCCCACCATTTCCCACTCCCAGCAGCCACCCATTTCTCAAACACTCCAGGACTGAGCCAAAAACAACCACCAAGAATCCCAATTTACATCACACTTCCAAGGCCTCTGTTACCATTTATGACCTCTCTTCATTATTCAAACCATTGTAAGAAATCATATTCCCCACTGTTCCTTCATCTCGTACACAGAGCCTAAGCTGCCTTCTCCAAAGCCCCCAACACAATCTGCCAAGCTATCCTGTCTTCAGATGGGCCTCCATCATCCTTTCAAAGCCTAACATGGTCCCAAAAACGTCAATGTGTTCTCACCCACTCCCCCCAATTGTAATGTGCTGATGGAGTGGCCACTCTGTACATCGACCTCCCTGCACCAGTTTCCCCAACAGTAGAAATGTTTCACATTCATCCACTTTGATGCTGATATCATGGTTTATAGCTGGGGACTTAATGCTACCCATCCTTTATGGAACTGCCCCTCCACTAACCAGTATGGTAGCTCTCTCCGGCATCTTTTCTCCCATTCTCACTCACTCTTCATGCCTCTGCCTCCTACATCTTCCAGGCACAACTCCATTATCTCTGCCTACTTTGCCCTTTCCTCCTACCTTTCCATCACCTCTGTCCTCCACGTCACATCCATGTCCTCTGGCACATCTCTATCTTATGCTCTATACAGTACGAGCACAAAACTCGCACGTGTGTGTGTGTCTATATATATATATATATATATGGAAGCCCGAGTCTTTTGAATAAGTTTAGCAGAATCCACAAAATGCCATAAACTGTGCCAGAATGATAGCAACGCATCTCTTTGGTTGGTATTTTTTTCTAGTCCTGTTGATTTCTTAAATTATCTCCAATGAACAACAACTGGCAACTATTGTACAACTGTGAGAAGTAACATAATGTGATTTCAACAAGGAGAGGTGCGAGCCCAATTCGCATTTGCTGTTCAACATCGTCTGAGCATAGCCTTCGGGAATCGTTGGATTGGGTAAGGATGGACCGATTGTTAATTTCCTCTGCCATAGCCTTCAAAAAGCATCTGACAATAACAGATAAAGGAGGGGGGGGGGGTTGCCATGGAACACCTTGAATCCAATTCAACTCCATCCACCACTTTCAAATCATATGGCTGGCTGCCCCGGTATCCCACCCCACCAGACCTGCCTCTTTTGATCTTACCTGGAGGGCCAGTCCTTATTAATGTGAGTAGATGGAAACCTTTCAAAACCCTGCCTATTCTTACCAGCATCCCCCAAGGCACCCTTCCCAGTCCCCTTCTATTTCACACACCTGAGCACTTACTTCGTCCAATATGGTGACGATACATGCCTCTGTCTCTTGATATCTTATTGGGGGTGACTTCAGCCAGACTAGCTCTTCCAACTCCTCATTCCTTCATCATTACGTTGGGCTGAATCATTCCAAAACTGCAGTTATCCTTTTCTCCTGCAGACACATCCACNCTCATTCCTTCATCATTACGTTGGGCTGAATCATTCCAAAACTGCAGTTATCCTTTTCTCCTGCAGACACATCCACCCACACCTCTCCTCACCTCACCTCTTGTACTAACACCCTCCTAACATGTTTTCCCCACCTTTAGTTACTTTGGAATTTCCCTTGGTCATAAATTCACATTCATCTCCACCTTGAGTGTGTAGTCCCCAAATCCCAAGCCATCGTGGCAGAGAGAGCACCTCTCATCCCTACAGCACATAACCCCTAGAAACTTCCATTACCATTTACCAAACTCACATCATTCAATACCTAACACATGCCAGTCCTACCTGGGCCTGTTTCTTCCAACACAATCTTCAGACACTCGCCTGCGCCTACTTGCTATTGATACCACTGCATAACACCAATGACTTCTATATCCAGCAGTTTCGAGAACTCATTGAAAATGTCACCAGGGACATCAAAGACAAAGAAGCGACCGCCACTGCCAGGGATCAGGCATCTGATGCAGGCCAGCCCTAAACAAATGGTATACCTACTACACTAAAGATAATTAGATAATACAGTAGTTATTAGCATCACCGACTCTGCCACAGATAACTGCCAGCCGACTGTCCATCTTATCGACCAAGGAAATGAAACCTGCAGTCTCATCCTGCAAGGCATGTTTATCTGCCCAGTCGCCACAACAACAGTTTGATATCCTAGAGGCAACCACGGGGAAAGATATTATAAATGTACAAATTATATTTTGTGCATTATTTTTCAGAGTGATTTTTAGAACAGGGCTGGGAGATTCTTCTGCCCTAAAAATATGACATCAGGTCATGTTGGATATTTACCTAGATCACATAATTACCAAACTGTTAAGAAGATTTTCTGCAGTGCAATTTTCCTATTCAAGCAANTGGATATTTACCTAGATCACATAATTACCAAACTGTTAAGAAGATTTTCTGCAGTGCAATTTTCCTATTCAAGCAGAAAATCGATTTGATCATGCTGGTGCGTTCGTTAATACTGTGATTCGGAAGAAACGTTGGGCTATAAATTTGAATACTGCATTCGTTTTAACATTTACACTAATAGTTTTAATATGATGCAGGTTTTTATTAGGAGTTTCTGAAATGTTCGAATTTTGGTTATAAATTTAAAAATAATATACTGATTTTAGTTTGCCTGTCGGGTTTTTGGAATTTGCAAAAGTTTTCAACAGTTTAAAGTGCTTCATTATAATATTCATAGTACCGTCAATAAGTTCGTGGATGCTGTGGTGTGTGTGTGTGTGTGTGTGTCTGCCTACACTCGGGGTGCCAGCCAGTTCACGAACTCATTGCGTACATAACCCAGTCAGATGTATAAAATAGTGCACGACAAATAAAATGTGCGACAATCACGATATGGTGTAAATAGTAAGAGTATGGACTTGTAAATATATGATTCCACGTTGGCGTGTTTGCATTTAACCGCACACCCAGCAGTAGTGCTGCAAGCACCGACGAGTGATCCAAGTCAATGGCATATACACTGAAGAGCCAAAAAAACTGGTATAGGCATGCATATGTCTTAAGTTAACAGATATATGGACCCAATCAGAGTAACACGATGCGGTCGGCAGCTAGATCGGTTACTGCTGCTACAATGGCGGGTTATCAAGATTTAAGTGAGTTTGAACATGGTGTTATAGTCGGCGCACGAGAGATGGGACATAGCATCTCCGAGGTAGCGATAACATTTGGATGTTCGCGTACGACCATTTCACGAGTGTACCGTGAATATCGGGAATCCGGTAAAACATCACATCTTCGACATCGCTGCGGCCGGAAAAAGATCGTGAAAGAACGGGACAAACGACGACTGACGAGAATCATTAAACGTGACAGACGTGCAACCCTTTCTCAAATTGGCGCAGATTGGATTTGTGGACTGCCCTGCAGGATTCATGGTGTGAATTGCCTCCTGCATACCTTCAGACATTAGTCGAGTCCATGCCACGTCGTCTTGCCACTTCTGCGTGCTCGCGGGGGCTCTACACGATATTAGGCAGGTGTACCAGTGTTTTTTGGCTCTTCAGTGTAGTCGAAGTCGTATTAATGTGAGACACGCAAGGCAAACACACATAGTGAATAAGAATGCTGGGAAGAAGCCAAATACTTTGCTTTTTGCAACTGATGGACTTCGAGAGAGGACTCTTAATCGGGCTGAAAACCCACCATGCGGATTGTTCGGACCAATATGTTCGATGTTGTTGGGGGGCAGTGGACGCCCCTACACTCAGAAGACCGGCTCAGGACTGATGAGGTTGACTACCAGTCGAGAGGGTCTACGGATCGTGCACAATGCACACAGGAAGGTTCCCCTGGCAACCTCGCCCATGATACTGGCCAGTGTTGGGACTCCTGTGTTCCCTAAGGACGGTTTCCCTATGCCTTGCGCAGGCGAATCTGCCTTCCTAACAGCAGTTACATGTGCTGCCATTAACTCTGAAACAACACAAGCAAGTATTAAAATGTTGCAGAAAATTTCTTACTAAACCATTGAAACTTACTCAAAACTTACACAATACATTTTTTTTTTTAAACGCCATAACTGATATCGTTTATAAACAAATATCGGATCATACAAATTCTAGAAATATTGCGCCATTCTACCAGAAGCATATTTGGGAATAATATTCAAATTTGTTTTTACTGACGGTATTAATTTAACAACAAAAGTTGTATTTTTAGTGCAGGTTTATTATTTCTTCTAAGAAACTGGTCCTTACAGCAGGTTGTTAAGGGGTCGTGTGACCCCCCTGACCCACTGGTTCCGCCGCTCATGCTGGAATACATTATTCATTAATCGGGGATATTAAGAGCCTGCTATATTATGTAGAGAATAACAGAAAACATTGTCCATGGTGAGCACTTGTCCCTCTCATCTCTTCAGATTTCCAAAGTCATTCGCATCTGTTGGCGAGAGTACACCACTATCGTCTCTGCTTTCACTACTAGCGCTACATATTTACTATTATTTCGTTTTGTAATAAAGGAAATATATGTTCATACTAGTCATTATAAGTTTTCTCGAAATTATCCTTAAGGTTGCATTTTTTAAGAGGAAATGTTGATTTGTCCTTTACGGTTAACACCTGCGTCGTTAAAGTTCAACATTCTGTAAAGCGTTTAGATACACACAGATACTTTGAACTTTGAAAACTGATTTACATTCGCACAGTGCTGAAACAATTGCAGGAGTCGATACTTTACGATCAGTCAGTGGGATTAATTCCGCTCTTGAGTTCTCAGTTTGCCTGTTTCTCCGTGCTCATCTCCAAGAGGCATTGGCCGGTAGAGGGACAGTCGCCGCCCAGGCTCGCAGATACGTACGTGGTTCCGCTCGGCACGGGACAGGGGCGCCGCGCCACACGGCGTTAAGGCCCCCGTCTACCTGGAACTTTTTCCCACGTTTAGGCCGAGAAGCGCGGGAGCGATAAGGGTGACACTACCTTGCGCATCAAGTACGCCATCGCCGCTAAGCGCAAGGCTCTGAACTGGCGTGCAGTGTTCTCGTCGTGCTGCGTGTACCTATGGGACTTTCAGCGGTGACCATATTATTTTATTAGTGGGAAGTCTTTAGGAAGGTTCAGTGCAGGCCCCTATAGTAGTTTTGTATGTATCTGATGCGTGCATTTTGAGCTACAGCGCCTTGGAAAGGCCGTTCTTTTTTAGCGGTTTTGGAGTACTCTGAATTGATGTTTCTAACGTACGTGATATTTTGAAAGTACTTAACAGCTCTCGTCTGAAGTGTGTGTTCTTTTCGTAGATCAGCACGTTGGACGCACGCTTAATAGTTTCGTTGGAAAACGTGTATTTGGAACACTCTGCAACGCAGTTCAAGCGCCAGGTAGACGGGCGCCTTAAGGCCGTGCTATAATCGAAATACCCTATCCCGCACCAGTAACGGCAACAGTTCTGCAATAGCACTTGCTACAACCACCCATAACTGTCCCCGTAGCCATTGCTACACCGTAGCTGCCTAGCAAATTTGCGAACTTCTGAATTTATTGCGCAAGGAACTTCGCGTGGTCGATCGGAATTCACTGTTTTTACTTCAGCTGTTGTCAAAATTCCTTTTTCACAACCTTACGTTTACGGTCACGAAACCAAAAGCATATGTTTGACTCAGATTACTGTTTTTTCGTTTCGCATGCTTATTTGTTTATTCAGCACTCGTTCGTCGCGTCTTGCCGAACACTTTGCTTGCTCACGGTAAGTCTTGCGCCAGTCGTGAAGTGACGCGCTGAAACGATAAGATAGCGGGTCAATAACACAGCCGTCGCAGAGATAAGTTGAGATGGTTGCAAGTTGGAAGCAAGACAACGTCCAGTCAAGCATATGCAAAGTATTTGCTGTCGCCAGCGGTTGAGACTTCTCCAGTGTGGTGGCATAGCGGTAGGTACTTCAATACAAATTGGCCTTTTAAGCTCGGTATAGGCAATACATAATTATATACTTAATTCAGCACTTGAACTCGTACAGCTGATATGTGAACTGCAACTCTCACGGTAACGAAAGTTCCGTACTTAACTTGACTGCTAGAACTCGTCCTTTTATTATTTTTTTTCCCCCACCGTAGTTTGTGCACGTGCGTAACTTTAGTGTTACCACAACAGTTTCGGAAGAAAAAAAATTTCTCGTTCGTCGCTTTTCCATCGCCACAATAACCAACACCTTACGGTCATAGTACGCTCACATTTGAAACAACACGGAGCAAAATTAATTTTCTGGTAAACTGCGGGCATGTGCCTCAATAGGTATTTTCCTACAGTAGGGCTGCCAACGTCACAAATAATTTTAATCTTTTTTTTTATTATTTAAAATTGTAAGATAACAGAGTTCGCAGTTTTTTCTTTGCAAAATAACGTGATTAAAATTTATGGTACATTAAATATGTAATTTGATAAAAAAAAAAATTAAGTATATGACTATTATAGTGTGTACTGGACGTTATAGTATTTGTTGTATATGATATTTTAATGTTCTGCTTGGTTAAGTGATTTTTTATTTTGACAGTTGGCAGCAGCAGCTAGCCATTTAAACCCTAGAGGGAAAATGGGGGAGAGTGCGCGCCCAAAGTGCGCAATAGCCTTTCCATGTCCCAACATTGGACTGCCAACAACTATCATAAACGACGTGGTACGGGTTTTAGGTTAGAACACTGTTTACGTAAACAAGTGCATTAAAATGTTTGTACACTTTCGTTACCCAATTTCTGTGGAATCAGATCAAATTCAAATTGGTAAGTGTTATATTCATATTAAATGGTCTCGTCTTTTGAAAATTAAGAATAAATAAATACATTCATCAGTGTTTCTACCCCGTGACGTTGGTAGTTGTATTGGTGTGGGGGGTAGGTCAATGTTGGGTACATGAGCAGAAGTCCATAATCGGTCTATGGTGTAAATACTTTGGAAAATAAGTATCCTGTAGCAGAGTGAGCATTCAGACTGGTGAAGTAGTTTTTCGTTTTGACAGTTGGCAGCGGCGGGTGGCAATCTAACCACTTCGAAAAAAAAAAGAAACGAGTGTGCAGTGGAGTGAGGATGGAACGCTGGTCGGGCAGAGTTGCCGTGGTGACGGGAGCCAGTGCTGGCATAGGGCACGTTATCGCGAGGCAGTTGGTGCTGAAGGGGATGAAGGTGGTGGGCCTGGCCCGCAGGCCACATCTCATCCAGGTGAGTTGAGATCGCGTGCATAATCTGTCTGCAGTAGTTTCAGTCGAGCCCATCGACAATCGGGCGATTGTATTGTATTGTATTGTAAGGCAAAGGGCTTGTTAACGTCCCCCCGGGCGTTATGCCTGAAGGCGTATCAGGGGAAGCCTTACAAACTAACTTGCGACTTATCTTAAACTAACACCCATGCCTTACCTAGGATTCGAACTCAGGACCT